>ML270859.1:0-135055 GCA_005239495.1 Nicotiana undulata | reverse complement strand
TTTAGAGATAAAGAAGGGCGTGAACTTTTTGTACGTCGTATGCCTACTTTTTTTGAAACATTTTCGATCGTTTTGGTAGATGGCGATGGTTCAAAAATTTGCATACAACCTCTTCTCCCTCAAAGTCTGAAGCACAACTCTCAAATGCTGCTCAAGATCTTCCTGAGAACGGGAATATACCAAGATGTCATAAATAAACACGATGACGAAAGAATCAAGATAAGGACAGAACACACTTTGCATCAAGTGCATAAAGGCTGCTGGGTCATTGGACAGCCCAAATGACATAACAAGAAACTCATAGTGACCATATCTGGTCCTGAAGGCAGTCTTCGGGATGTCGGGCTCCCGAATCTTCAACTGATGATAGCCAGAACGCAAGCCAATCTTGGAAAATACCCTGGCACATTGTAACTGGTTAAACAAGTCATCTATGCGAGGCAATGGATACATGTTCTACACCGTAACCTTGTTCAACTACCGATAATCGATACACATACACATAGAACCATCCTTTTTCTTCACAAACAAAGTCGATGCACCCCAAAGTGACACAATAGGCCGAATTAACCCCTTATCTAGGAGTTCCTGAAACTGCTCCTTTAATTCCTTCAACTCCGCTGGTGCCATACGATAAGGTGGGATAGAAATAGGTTGAGTGCCTGACACCAAGTCAATACCAAAATCAATATCCCTGCCAGGTGGCATGTCTGGCAGGTCTGCAGGAAACACGTCCAGAAAATCACGGACCATAGGAACAGAATCAATAACGGGAGTCTCACCACTGACATCCTTCACAAAAGCCAAATACGATAAACATCCGTTTCAACCATACGATGAGCCTTCAGGTAAGAAATCACCCTGCTAGGCACATACTTGGTAGAACCTCTCCACTCAACCCTCGGAACTCCTGGCATAGCCAAGGTCACGATCTTAGCGTGATAAGTAAGAACATAATGACACGAAGATAGCCAATCCATGCCCAGTATCATATCATAATCAATCATGCTGAGTAACAATAGGTCCACTTGGGTCTCCAGACCCCCAATAGATCACGACTCATACACACGATCCACAATAATAGTATCGCCCACTGGAGTCAACACATGAAAAGATGTAACTAAAGACTCACGGGGCATATCCAGAAAATGGGCAAAGTATGATGAAACATAAGAATATGTGGAACCAGGGTAAAATAAGGCCAAAGCATCTCGGTGACAGACTGAGATAATACATGTGATCACTGTATCGGAGGCCACAACATCTGGCCTGGCTGGAAGTGCATAAATACGAGCCTGACCTCCACCTGCTCGACCTTCCCCTTTAGGGCGGCCTCTAGCTGTTTGACTCCCACCAGCTGCCTGGGTGGGTTGTGAAGTAACTGGAGGTGAAGTCGAAGGCTGGCTCCTAAACTGAGATTGACCTCTAAGAAGATGAGGACACTGCCTCCTCATGTGCCCGAACTCTCCGCACTCATAACAACTCCCTGGTGCTAGAGATGGGGACTGAAGGGAACCCCTGGAACCAGAATAACAACCAGAAGAACCATGCACAAAGGAACACTGAATAGATGGTGCTCGAGTTGAACTCTTGGCTAGAAGAGCACTGAATGAAGAACGACCCGGATAAGGACCTTACCCCGAGGATGCACCACTATAAGCTAGGCGAACTGGATGAGGAGGCCTAAATGAAAGGCCTCTCCCATGATGAAACTGCGCTCTGGGAGGAGCACCACTAAAACTACAAGATCCACAAGGCCTTTTAGCCTCCCTCTCCTCTCGCCCCTGACGGCGAACTGACTCAATATCTTGAGCAATATCCACGACCTGCTCGAAGGTAGCACCTGATACCCTCTCCCTAGTCATCAAAATACGAAGCTAATAAGTGAGGTCATCCACGAACCTCCTGATCCTCTCCCTATCAGTAGGGACCAACTCGGTAGCCTGACAATCCAACTCTAGAAACCGCATCTCATACTACGTCACGTTCAACTCTCCCTTAGGGGTGGGCATTCGGTATCTAAGAATTTCGGTTCGGTATTTCGCTATTCGGTTTATCAATTGTGTATACCAAATACCGTACCAAATTATTTCGGTACGGTTCGATATTTATTATTTTGGTTCGGTATGATTTCGGTACGGTTTTGGTTAAGTATTCAGTTTATCATTTATTCACGTTAGCTTCCCCAGATTTTGTGTATACCAAACTAAAAGAAGACAAATATACATAGAACTCATATACATTATACCATTATTATACCACATATATAATTGAGTAGGAAATATACCAAAATTATTCTATAAATATATAATGGCATCGTTTGAGTATTATACCTTTTATATAATTAATGATGCTAATTGAATATATATTATACCAATAATTATTTCTTGTGGAAGTCATTCTTGAGAGAAATTAAGAAACGACTGTGTGAGAATTAAAATCTTACGTTGTTATGCGTGACTTTAGGAAGACATTGTTGGTGATGCATATGTTACTGGTTTAAATGAAAATATGTTGCTTCCATTGGATATAAATATCATTTTCCTGCTAGGATTTTGTATTTGGTTTTGAGAGCCTGGACAATTTTGAAACTAGCCCAATTAAATTTGGGCTTGGGAGTTGGGCATCGCTTGGGGCTGGGCACTGGGTGGGTAGTGTGATATAGGTAGGGTCCAAAAAAATATCATTAAAATTTTGGTATTTTGGTATAGCGAAATACCGAAATTTTAAAATTATAATACTGAGAACCGTACCGAAATACCGAAAATGCAATACTGAATTAGACCGAAATATCGAAATACCGAAAATGCAATACTGAATTAGACCGAAATAATGAAATAACCGAAATCGAAATACCGAATTAATTCGGCCCGGTTCGAAATTTGATTTTTCGGATTTTATGCCCACCCCTACTCTCCCTGACGCAGCTGCTCAAACTGCCTACGCTGCTCGTCTCTGTGAGACTAGGGAACATACTTCTCCAAGAAGATAGTAGAGAATTGCTGCCAAGTAAGGGGTGTTGCACCTACAGGCCTACACCGCTCATAAGACTCCCACCAAGTAAAGACAGCCCCAGAAAACTAAAAAGTAGCAAACGAGACCTCACTGGTCTCCAGTATCCCTGCAGTACGAAGCATCCTCTAACACTTGTCCAGAAAACCCTGGGCATCCTCGCCCTCCACAACACTGAATGTCGGAGGCTGAAGTCTACTAAATCTCTCCAACCTGCGTTGCTCGTCATCTCGCATGGCTATAACTACAAAACCCTGAAAAGGAGCAACCGGCTGGGCTAGAATTGCCCCCGGTGTCTGAAGACCCTGAGTAACCTGCTCAGGTTTTCGGGCAGCTGGAGTCTGAGTGCCTCCCATGTCCTGCGAAGTAGCGGTAGTAGAAGAAACATCGACTACCTGAGTAAGACTGGTGCATCTAGTCAAACTCTGAGCCAGGGTCTCCTGAAGGCCCGAAATAACAATGGGCATTGCCGGTGCTTGAGCATGTCCCGCTGGAATATCTGCGACGGGAACCGAATCTTGAATGGTAGGTGGATCCACTAGTACTACCTCGGCTGCTGTACGGGCTGGTCCCCTACCACTACCATGGCATCGACCGCGACCTCGGCCCCTCGCTGGTCTAGTTGGTGTCTTGTCACCCTGATCGGTAGCGCGTGTCCTCACCATATGTTAGAGAGTGAAACAACAGAAGTTTAGATTTCAAGAATCAACAGTATGGAACGACATAATTCAAGAATGTGAGATCTTTCCTAAGGAATCCATAGCCTCTGGAAGATAAGTACAAACGTCTCCATACCAATCCGCAAGACTCTACTAAACCTGCTCATGACCGTCGAGTCCTATGTAACCTAGGCTCTGATACCAACTTGTCACAACCCCAATTTATAATAGGCTGTGATGGCGCCTATCATGAAACTAGGCTAGCCAAACTATGAGAATAACAGATAAAGCTTCCTTTTAAATCATAAGGCAAAATATCTCATTTAAGATTTTCGTTTAAGAACATGTTTAACAACAATAATAACATAAAGGATCCAGCCTAAACACGGCCCCAACACCTGGAGTCAACTATCTTCAGACTCTAGAGAAGTAAATACACTGTGTGATAACATCCCTTTACTAATACAAGTCCAAAAGATATGAGAAAACTATGAACTAGGAAAGGAAAGAAGGCAAGTTGTGAACGCCGAGCATCTACCTCTATCCTCGATTAGGCTGCAAGTAAGAGAGAAGTCAGCTAGCGCTCTGACCGAGTACTTGGATCTGCAGACAAGGTGTAGGGAGTAACGTGAGTACGCGAACTCAGTAAGTAACAACCATAACTAAATACTTGAGGGCAGTGACGAGCATTTAAAAGTGATAATATCATAAAAACATGTGCCAGTGAAAACAAATAGAGTAAATCAAAAGTCCACATTACCAAGTACTTTGCAAACTCCAGTTTTCCCATTTAAACTTGCATAAAACATTAACTCAACGATTATTAAGGAGACGCAGTAAAAAATGAGTGAAAAACAATGATCTCACAAATAATAGCCTCTCGGGAACAGTATAACTCATAAATAAGGTCTCTCAGTCACTCGTGACTCCACTAGCACTAGTAAATGCTCACACTCAGCCCTCACACACAACAGATACCATGAATACACATAACCGCTGCGGCATGCAGCCTGATCCACATAACATACGCTGCGGCATGCAGACAAATCCACATAACATACGCTGCGGCGTGCAACCCGATCCAAATAACAGTCGACTGCGCTCACTGGGGGTGTACAGACTCCGGAGGGGCTCCTATAACCCAAACGCTATATTGCTGCGGCATGCAGCTCAATCAAATATATATATATCGCTGTGGTGTGCAGCCCGATCCATAACTATCCTGACAAACTCGGCTCTCGGCCTCACTCAGTCATCCTCACAAGCCACTCTGGAAACTCCCCTTAACTCACGGGACTCAGTTCTAAGTACCTCACAGTATTCTAAAACAGGATGATAACATTGATAACAACAACAGGTATAAAGCATGACTGAGCTCATAAATTTTCTATCAAAGTAATGTGAGCATAGTAGAAAAATACCCTTGAAGGTCTAAATAGGTTGGCACAAGGCCCCAAACATGGCATACAACCCATAATATAATATAAACTTCAAAAATACAGGATATCATGTGATTTCAAATCAAATACGCGGCTTAATAGTCTCTACAGGACGAACCAAGTCATAATCACTATCAGTGCACGCCCACACGCTCGTCACCTAGCGTGTGCGTCACCTCATTTACCAAAACAATACGAAATACCGGAGTCTCATACCCTCAGGTCTAGAGTTACAATCGTTACTTACCTTAAACCGGCCCGAAAACTACTCTGCGATGCTCTTGCCTCACGAATCAGCTCCTGAATGCTGCGAATCTACCAAAATTAGATTAACAACATCAAAATATTCTAGGGAGACGAAGCCCATTCGAAAATTATCACAATTAGGTACAAATCCCGAAAATGGCCAAAGCCGACCTCCGGGCCCACGTCTCGAAATTCGATAAAAATCACAAAACTAGAACCCTTATCCATCCACGAGTCAACCCATATAAAATACATCAAAATCCAACAACGAATGACCCTTCAATTCCTCAATTAAAGTTTCCAAATTCCCAAGTCCTAAACCCCCAATTTAGGCACTAATTTCCATAGATTTCACCCTAAATCAGTCCAATAATCCCATACAAACGAGTTTTAGGTTCCAAAATCTTACCTCCACGAAGTTCTCTTTAATTCTTTCTTCAAAACCCTCTCTCAAAGCTCAATCCCAGATGAAAATATTGGTGAAATAGCTCAAATTCGCGAAGGCTGGTATTTAAACCATTCTGTCCAGTAAAACCGCACATGTGATCGTTTCCTCGCACTTGCGGTCCCAGGTGCGCACCTGTGGAGGTCACTTAAATCCAAATTTTTCACCTGCGGCCCGAACTCCGCACCTGCGAAGCCGCATATGCGGCCCAATTTTCACACCTGCGACCTTCCCTCAGCCGGGCCAATTCCGCACCTGCGCGCCTTTTTCTCACCTGCGGAGATCGCACCTGCGCTCATCTATTCATAGGTGCGGCCACACCAGATGTGCAACACCAACAGCATTTCAACTGCATTTTCCAACTTCAAAGTCCCCAATGGCTATTCGAAATCAACCTGAGCCCCTCGGGACCCCAACCAAAAATACAAACAAGTCATAAATGATCACCTGAACTTAGTCGAACCCTCAGAATACCCAAAATAACATCGAAACTCTAATTCAACCCATGATTCAAGCCTAAGATTCCTAAAACTTCCGAAAATCACCAACGATGCCGAAACCAACCAAAACACGTCCGAATGACCTAAAAATTTGCACACACGTCCAAAATGACACAACATACATGTTCACACTTCCGGAATTCCATTCCGACCATGATAGGTTATTTTCCACTGCCTACCGAAAATTGCCAAAAATACATTTTCGCCAATTCAAGCCTAATTCTACTCCGGGCATCAAAACCACATTCCGAACACACCCCTAAGTCCCAAACCACCTAACAAAGTTATCCGAGCCATAAAATCTACATTCCAGAGTCTTTTACTAATAAGTCAACTCCCAGTTGACTTTTCCATCTATTAAGCTAATTATTTAAGAGACTAAGTTTCTCAATTCTCACAACGACCACTCCGAACCCGAACCAACCGACCCAACACATAATAATTAGGTTAATTAACATAAGACAAAGTTGAAACAAGGGAAATGGGGTAAATCTCACGGAACGACCGGCCGTGTCGTTACAATTTCCCGCATCTAACCATTTAACCTCTCAAGCCAATAAAAAATATCAAATATAATTGGGCATCTACTATTTTCACGCAAGAATTATGCAGAGGACGTATGGCCTGATCCAAAAATACCTACACATATACCGTGTGCACTGTCGAGGGTCGAACGACACGAACCATAGATTCATCCATGAACCTACCGAGGCTAACGGCCTGCTCCCACGAAAGTAGTTGAATTTTACCCCATTCGTGGAATATACTTGTGACGCGGTTGAACATACATTTCTCAAGCTATCATAATATCCCTCAATTCTTTCCAAATCATGAAATTTACCAAGAAATATTTAACATATTGAAATCCTCAATCTTAACTCTATTTAAGGAAATTAGTAAGCATATTTAAATAACGGGGTCAACAAAGCATGGTGTAAACCTAGAACTACCCGGACATAAGCATAATTAGTAGCTACGTATGGACCCTCATCACGTAGTGCGTACGTAGCCCCCACAATTAGCGGCACATATTAATTAAATTCACCTATGGGGTTAATTCCCTCTTACAAGGTTAGAAAAGAGACTTACCTCTTCTCAAAGCTTACTTTCCGGCCCCAAATTCACTCTAAAGCCTCAACTCGGTGCCGGACAATCCAAACCTAGTCAAATGGTGTATAAATTAATTACATGTTCAAAAGTTCATATTCCACCTATTAAAGTGATAACCCAACCTCAAATGTAGAATTCGTAAAATTCACCCTTAGGCCTACGTGTCTGGATTCATGAAATCAAATATATGATCTGCACTAAATTCCATAACAAATTTCGTGGTTAAATTCGTTTTTTTATTTTATCAAAAACCTAGTTTTTTTTGCCTAAACCCATGATTTTCAATAATTCATGTTAAATCTACCTATAAACTATGTATTTAACTCCCAATACATAGAAATTACTTACCCCAAATAGTTGGTGAAAATCCCTCTCTAACCAGGTCCCAATTCGCCCCCAAGAAGTGAAGAAATGAGCAAAAATGATCAAACCCCGATTTTAAAACAACCTCACTCTTTTCCGCGCCTGCGGAGCTGGGGCCGCTCCTGCGCACAGCTGATGCCACCGCATTTTTGCACCTGTGGACCTTGCCGCTTCTGCGGTCACTGCCATCGCACCTTTACGTTTGCAGGTATGCAAAATTGTTCGCTGCTGCGATCCTCGGCAGCCTTGGCTAGTCCGCTTCTGTGGCTCGTTTCTCGCACATGCGACTGTCCAAGCGCAGATGCGATTGCACCAGAAGCTGAAAGCTTCAGCACTTGCCTTCAAGTAAAAACTTGATCCGAGCCTCGTTCGTTTAATGCCCGGGGCCCCGCCCGAACATACCAATTGAATAAAAAAATATGAACTTCAAGTTCTTCAATTTACTCCCAACGCGCTGAAATGTACTTAAACTACTCGGAATAGCACCAAATTTTGCGTGCAAGTCTTAAATCACCATACAGAACAATTTTGGGTCTCGAAATCCCATTTGGACCTCGATATCTCAAAAACATACTGCAAACCAAATTTAAAGAACTTTAAAACCTTCAAAGAACCAACTTTGACTATTAGGCGCCGAAACGCTCCCAGGTCATCCAAAAAAAGATCCAAACATACGCCCAAGCTTGAAATCATCATACAGACCTATTGGAACCATCAAATTCCGACTCCAAGGTCATTTACTCAAAACGTTGACCGAAGTCAAACTTACCTTTTTAGCCAACCTTAAGGAACCAAGTGTTCCGATTTCAACCCGAACCCTTCTAAAGCCTGAAATAACCATCCCTGAAAGTCATATAATAGTAAAATCACGTATGAGGAGCCTTATTTATGAGAACGGTGTTCTAGAAAGAAAAATAACCGATATCTGCTCCGTATGTCCTCCTCGGACTCCCAAGTCGCCTCCTCGACTGGTTGGCCCTTCCATTGAACCTTTACCACAGAAATCCCTTTTAGATCTCAACTAGCGAAACCTGCCTATCAACAATGGCAACTGACTGATCCTCATAACCCAGGGTCTCATCTAACTAAATCATGCTGAAGTCTAACACATGTGAAAAGTCGGCATGATACCTCCAGAGCATAGACACGTGGAAAACTGGATGAACTCCCGATAGACTGGGAGGCAAAGCAAGCTCATAAGCTACCTCTCCAACTCATCTCAACACCTCAAATGGCCCTATAAACCTTAGGCTCAACTTTACCGTCTTCCCGAACCTCATAATCCCCTTCATCATCGATACTTCCAAGATAACCTTCTCGCCCACCATAAATGATACATCACGTGCCTTTTGATCAGCGTAAGCCTTCTGTCTGGACTGTGTTGTACGGTTTCGCTCCTGAATCAACTTTACCTTTTCCAAGGCATCCTTAACCAAATCACTACCATATAACTTAGCGTCGCCATTCTCAAACAACACGATGGGAGAATGACACTGCCAACCATATAAAGCCTCAAATGGAGCCATCTCGATACTGGACTGATAACTGTTGTTGTAAGCAAACTTTGCCAAAGGCAAGAATCAATCCCACTACCCTCAAAAGTCAATCACACTTGCTCTGAGCATGTCCTCCAAGATCTGAACTGTACGCTCCGACTGCCCGTCGGTCTGTGGATGGAATGTTGTGACGAGCCCTACACGGGCCCCCAACTCACTATGTACTGCTCTCCAGAAATTCGAAGTAAATTGAGGATCTTTGTCTGATATGATGGAAATATGCACACCATGCAACCGCACTATCTCCTAAATATAAATCTGGGCCAACCTCTCTGAAGTATACGTAGTCACAACTTGAATGATGTTTGCCGACTTGGTCAATCTGTCGACAATGACCCAAACTGAATCAAACTTCCGCAAAGTACGCGGCAACCCAACTACGAAGTCCCTAGTATTGCACTCTCATTTCCACGTCGGTATAGTCATCAGACGGAGTAGACCACCTAACCTATGGTGCTCATACTTAACATGCTGGTAGTTTAGACATCTAGCTACATACTCAACTGTGCCTTTCTTAATCCGCCGCCACCAACAATGTTGCCTTAGCTCGCGATACATATTTGTAACACCTGGATGAATGGATTACCGAGAACTGTGCACCATCTCTAGAATCCTCTTCCTCAAGCCATTGATATTAGGAACACATAGACGACCCTGGAGTCGCAGAACACCATCCTCGTCGATAGTAACCTCCTTTACAAAACCATGTAGTACCGTCTCTCCGAGAACCAACAAGTGCGAATCATCAAACTGTCAAGACCTGATCTGCTCTAATAGTGAAGACTGAGCAACGACGCATGCAAGAACTAGGTTGGGCTCTAAAATGTCCAACCTCACAAGTCTGTTAGCTAAGGACTAAATGTCAAAAGCTAGTGGCCTCTCCTCTGCTAAAATGGACGCCAAGCTACCCACACTCTTTGCCTTTCTGCTGAAGGCATACGCGACTGATGATAAAGAATGGTGATATCATAATCTTCAGTTACTCAATCCATCTGCGCTACCTCAAATTGATATCCCTTTGCTTGAACAAATGCTGCAAGCTACGGTGATTAGTGTAAACCTCACAAGATACCCTATAAAGATAATGCCACCAGATCTTAAGAGCATGAACAATCACGACCAACTCAAATCGTATACAGGATAATTCTTCTCATGGGGCTTTAGATGACGTGAAGAATATGCAGTAACTCGCCCCTCCTCCATCAATACACAACCCAAAGTAACGTGTGAAGCATCACAATACACCGTATACATCCCCGAGCCGAAAGTCAACACTAGGACTAGTGCTGTAGTCAAAGCTGTCTTGAGCTTCTAGAAGCTTGCCTCACAATCATCGGACCAACGAAACAGAGCACCCTTCTGGGTCAATCTAGTCAAAGGTTCTGAAATAGAAGAGAAGGCCTCCACAAACCGGCAATAATAACATGCTAACCACAAGAAGCTCCTGATCTTAGTCGTCGTAGTAGGACGAGGTCAACTCTGAACTGCCTCTATCTTCTTGGGATCCACCTTAATACTCTCACCTGATACAACACACCCCAAGAATGCTATAGAATGTAGCCAAAACTCACACTTGGAGAACTTAGCATATAGCTTTTGTTAACGCAAGGTCTGAAGCACTACTCTCAAGTGATGCTCATGCTCCTTCATGCTGCGCTAATAGATCAAAATGTCATCCATGAATACAATGACGAATGAATCAATATAAGGCCTGAACACCCTGTTCATCAAATCCAGAAACGTCACTGGGGCATTAGTCAAGCCAAAGGACATCACTAGAAATTCATAATGGCCACATCTAACATAAGGCAGTCTTCGGAACATCCGAGTCCCGAATTTTCAACTGATGGTACCCTAATCTCAAGTCGATCTTAGATAACACCGTCGCACCATGCAAGTGGTCAAACAAATCATCAATACGTGATAACGGGTATTAGTTCTTAATGGTAACCTTGTTCAACTAGCGGTAATCAATCCACATCCGCATATTCCTGTCTTTGTTCTTCACAAATAACACTGGTGCACCCCAAGGTGATACACTGAGTCTGTCGAACCCCTCTACTAGGAACTCCTTAACATGTTCCTTCTACTTCTTCGGAGCCATACGGTACGGTGGGATAGATATAGGCTGGGTACCTGGAGTAAAATCAATGCAGAAATCAATATCATAATCTTGTGGCATGCCTAGAAGATCAAAAGGAAACACATTGGAGAACTCCCAGACTACTGGTACTAAATCAACCGCAAGAGTCTTTGTGGTAGTATCATGAACATAACCTAGATAAGCCAACTAACCCCTCTTGACTATGCGTCGAGCCTTCATAAAAGAGATGATCCAACTAGGTGTGCTGACTGAAGAACCCTTCCACTCTAATCTAGAAAACTCTGGCATCACCAAGGTAACCGTTTTGGCATGACAATCAAGGATGGCGTGATATGGAGATAAGCAGTCCATGCCAAGGATAACCTCAAAATCTGTCATATCGAGAAGTAGAATATCCGCTTTAGTCTCATATCCACAAAATGTAATAATGCAGGACCAGTGGACCCGAACCATAAAAACAAAATCGCCCACTGGAGTGGATACATAAACAGAAGTACCTAAGGACACGAGGAATATCCAGGAAATTAGCAAACAAAGATGACTCATATAGGTGGACTCTGGATCAAATAATATTGAAGCATCCCTACCGCAGACAGAAATAATACATGTGATCACCGCATCTGAGGCCACTACATTTGGTCTGGCCAGGAAAGCATATAATCTAGTTGGAGCGCCGCTTGGCTGGCATGCACCTAGCTGACCTCCGCTTCTAGGACGGCCCGTACCCACCTTCCCTACGCCTCTAGGCGGCCGAACAACTGGTGCGACTACTGGTGTTATAATCATGGGCTACTGACCCTACTGAATCACCTTGCCCCGAAGCCTGGGACAAAATCTCTTCATGTGGCCAGGATTTCTGCACTCGTAACAAACCTATCAGAGCGGTGGACTGCTGCCCTGAAGTCTGACCCTGATGGCTTGAATACCCACTGGAGGAACCCTGAATAGCTGGTGGGCGGTAGGAACTCTCTGGCATGACTCTGAAATAAGGTCGCACTAAAGCACCCTGAGGAGGCGGCGGTGTTGGATATGTAGCCTTGCTGGGGGGACCCCTCATGAAGTGACCTCTTCTCCCAGTCTGGGCACCTCTAAACTCTCCAGAGTAACACAATTATTTGTCTCGTGGCATCTGCTCTCGACCCTGCTGACGATAACCCTCAATCCTCCGAGCTATCTCTTCAACTAGCTGGTAAGACGTGCCCATCTCGACCTCTCGGGCCATAGTGGCATGAATACTGTAGTGCAATCCTGCAACAAACCTCCATACTCTCTCAGCATCAGTTTGAAGTATCATAAGTGCATGGAGAGACAACTTAGAGAATCTTGCCTCATAATCGGTCACTAACATATGACCCTCTGGAGCAGCTCAAACTTAAACCACAACTCTTCCCTATGAGAGGGTGGAATATATTTGTCCAAGAAAAGGCATGTAAACTGATCCCAAGTCATGGGAGCAGAACCTGCTAGTCTTCTGAGAAGATGAAAATGTCACCACTTACGGACCTTGCCTTCCGACTGGAAAGTAATGGAATCCACCCCTTGGGACTCTAATATACTCATGTTATGCAGTCTGTCCCTGCACCTATCAATGAAGTACTGGGGGTCCTCATGTCACTCACCTCCAAAGAAATGAGGGTGAAGCCTGGTCCATCTATCCAATAACTTCTGCGGCTCGTCGACCGCAGCTGGTCTAGGATCAGGTACATCTGTTGTAGCTAGCTAGGCCCACAGGTAGTGCACCTGGGGTCTGATATATGGAAGCTGCATGTCCCAGAGCTTGAGCAGTAGGGGTCTGTGCTCACGCTCTCTCCTGAGATATGGATGGGTCCGCTGCAAATAAACCAGCCTAGGTCATAGTATCCATGAACCGCAGCATACGACCCATAACCTCCTGAAAGCCCGGTGCTAACATGAAATCTATCGGGGCTGGCTCCGCTGCAGTCACCTTGCCCTGCTTCTTAATAGTGGGATTATATACTAGATCCGCTGGTGGTATAGCTGGGGCAGCTCTAGTACATCCTCGTCCACTACCCCGGGTTGGTGCCCTCCCCCGACCTCTGCCTCGACCTCTAGCAACATGGGGAGCAGCTCCTCCCAGGTATGGAACATCCACCATGCGCGTTCTCACCATTT
Organism: Nicotiana undulata; assembly: GCA_005239495.1. Lineage (NCBI taxonomy): Eukaryota > Viridiplantae > Streptophyta > Magnoliopsida > Solanales > Solanaceae > Nicotiana > Nicotiana undulata. Next base: position 121,488 of record ML270859.1, on the reverse strand, counting down.
GTGAGATAATAAGAGAAACACACTAAGTATAACATCAACTTCACGATAGGATATGAAGAAAGAGTAGTTTCCTAACACTTATAGCCTCTCAAAGATAAGTACAGACGTCTATGCACTGATCCACAAGACTCTATTAGGCCTGCTTATAACTTGTAAGACCTACGTAAACCTAGAGCTCTGATACCATTTTGTCATGACCTTATTTCTCCTATGGGCCGTGATGGTCACCCAACGTTATCACTAGGCAAGCCAACAATGAATTAACTCTGTGATCCCTTCTTTTACAGATTTGAAATAATTAATTCTTAGTTTGTGCATGAATAAGAAGTAAGATTTTTAATAAAAATGATAGAAATTTTCAAAGCAAGTGAGACAAATTAAATATCCCAAAATCCATTAAGTGTCTACTAGCATATATCACCAAGACCTGGTGTCAAAAGTGTATGAGCTACTAGTAGAATATACAAAAGAATATTCAAGTGTGAAGTCTCGTAGTGGTAATCAAGTGTGCGCGCTGGAGTGATATCCAGATGTACCTGCCTCAGATCTTGCACATTAAGTGCAGAAGTGTAGCGTGAGTACATAAACAACATGTACCTAGTAAGTATCTAGTCTAACCTTGAAGAAGTAGTGACGAGGGGTCCACTTCGACACTTACTATGGGCCAACAATAAAGAATTTATAAAATTCTAATTAAACCTGGGATATACAAATGATAGTAAAATTCAAAAGCGTGCGTGCTGGAGCCCGGTGCTGACATGAAATCTATCGGGGCTGGCTCCGCTGCAGGAACCTTGCCTTGCTCCTCAATAGTGGGATCCTATACTAGATCCGCTGGTGGTATAGCTAGGTCAGCTCTAGTACATCCTCTTCCCCTACCCCGGGTTGGTGCCCTCCCCCGACCTCTGCCTCAACCTCTAGCAACATGGGGAGCAGCTCCTCTCAGGTCTGGAACATCCGCCATGCGCGTTCTCACCATTTGTGAGAGAATAAGAGAAACACACTAAGTATAACATCAACTTCACGATAGGATATGAAGAAAGAGTAGTTTCCTAACACTTATAGCCTCTCAAAGATAAGTACAGACGTCTCCGCACTGATCCACAAGACTTTATTAGGCCTGATAACGTTGGGTGCCATCACGGCCCATAGGAGAAAGCAAAAATTAAATAAACAATCCTTTCACCGTTAGTAAGTACCAATTCTATTTCCCGCATTTAACCATTTAACCTCTCAAGCCAATAAAATAATATCAAATATAATTGGGCTTCCGATATTTTCACGCACAAATTATGCCAAGGACAGACGACCCGATCCAAGACTACCTATACATATACCGTGTTCACTGTAGAGGGTCGAACGACACATTCCATAGATGTATATATTAACTTGCCGAGGCTAACGGCCCTCTCCTATGAGAGTAGTGAAGTTTAACCCCTCTCGCGGAATATACTTGCGACGTGGTTGAACATAGATTTCTCAAGCTATTATAATATCTCTCAATTCTTTCCAAAACAAAAAATTCATCAAGAAACATTTAACATCTTGAAATCCTTAATCTCAACTCTATTTAAGGTAATTAGTAAGCATATTTAAATAACGGGGTCAACAAAGCATGGTGTAAACCTAGAATTACCAGGACATAGTAATAATTAGTAGCTACGTACGGACCCTCGTCACATAGTGCGTACATAGCCCCCCCCCCCCCAAATAGAGGTACATATTAATTAAATTCACCTATGAGGTTAATTCACTCTTATAAGGTTAGAAAAGAGACTTACTTCTTCTCAAAGCTTACTTTCCGGCCCCAAATTCACTCGAAAGCCTCAACTCGGTGCCGAACAATCCAAAACTAGTCAAATGGTGTATAAATTAATTACATGTTCAAAAGTTCATATTCCAACTATTAAAGTGATTAGCCAGCCCCAAATGTAGGATTCCTAAAGTTCACCCCTAGGCCCATGTGCCCGGATTCCAAAAATATTTGATGAAAGTTGTTATTCGTAATCTCATGAACTCAAATATATGATTTTCACTAAATTCCATAACAAATCCCATTTTTATCAAAAACCTAGGTTTTTCACCTCAAACCATGATTTTCATTAATTTGAATGTTAAATCTACCCACAAACTATGTATTTAACTCACAATAGAGAGAAATTACTTACCTCCCATAGTTGGTGAAAATCCCACTCTAACCAGCTCCAAAATCGCCCGCAAGAAGTGAAGAAATGAGCAAAAATGATAAAACCTCGATTTTAAAACAATCTCACTGCCTAGCGTCTTCCCGCGCCTGCGGAGGTGGGGCTTCTCCTGCACAACCGTTGTTGCGACCGTTTTTCCGCTTCGGCGCACCTTACTTCTTCTGCGGTCACTACCATCGCACATGCGCGTTCGCAGGTGCACAAACTTGTTTGCACTTGCGGTCCTGTGCAACCTTGGGTAGTCCTCTTCTGTGGCTCGTTTCTTGCACTTGCGAGCTCGTACCTGCGACTGGCCAAGCGCAGGTGCGATCGCCCCAAAAGCTAAAAGCTTCAACACTTGCCTTCAAGTCCAAACTTGATCCAAGCCTCGTCCTTTTAGCACTCAGGGCCCCGCCTGAATGTACCAACAAGCTTGAAATCATAAAACGGACTCGCTCGAGCTCACGGAACGCACAAAACAACAACAAAACTAAGAATCACACCCCAAACAAATTGAATCAAAAATATGAACTTTAATTTCTTTAATTTACTCCCAACGCGCCGAAACGTACTTAAACTACTTGGAAGGACACCAAATTTTGCGTACAAGTCTTAAATCACCATACGGAACTATTCCCGGTCTTGGAATCCCATTTGGACCTCGATATCACCAAAACCTACTCCAAACTAAATTTAAAGAACTTCAAAATCTTCAGAGAACCAACTTTCGCTTTTAGGCGCTGAACCGCTCCCAGGTCATCAAAAAGCCGATCCGAACATACTCCCAAGTCTGAAATCATCATGCGAACCTATTGGAACCAAGTATTCTGATTTCAAACGTAGCCATTTTAGCCAACCTTAAGGAACCAAGTATTCTGATTTCAACCTGAATCCTTCTAAATCCCGAACTAACCATCCCCGCAAATTATAAAACAGTAAAAGAACGTACGAGGAATCTTATTTAAGGGAATGGGGTTATAGAAAGCGAAACGACCGGTCGGGTCATTATATTTGGCAGATTAAAATGTGATTTACATACGAAAAGTAATTCTTTCTGCAATTTTATTTATGTCTAATCTGGAATGTGATAACACATGTTTATTTGATGTGAATTGGTATAGGATAAGAATGTAGGTCATATTTTCAATTCTTAAAAAATACTTAAAATGACAATTTTCTAAATTTGGTCGCAGTGTTGGAGATTGTGATTTTAACGTGATTGAGCTGAAGTTTAGTAGGTTTATCGGAAATGACCTGTGATCAACACTCACTGCTATGTAGTGAAAAGCGGTAATTTTATCATTTTAAGACTTTTTAGATGGGTTGGAGCATTTTATTTTTGAATTATGGAACTTAATCCTTGGAGAAAATTTTGTGGTTGTGATCAAGTAGTGATAGGAATTATCTCCTATGGTCTCCATTTTTTATTTGTATTGTGATAATAAATTTACGGGTTGACACTAGGTCTTTCTCCATATCAGATACATTTATTATGAACTCACTAGGTAAAGTTACTAGTTATTGATAACATGTATTGACTCTCTATCTGAGTTTAAAGGTTGAATAAATTTTGTAATTAAAATCATGATTAAGTGGTGATAGAAATATATTTCTATGGCCTTCCACTATTAATTCAAGTGAGTAATAAATTTACGCGTTGACTTTTGGTCTTCCTTCATATCGGATAAATTTATTGTAAGCTCACTAGGTGAAATACTAATAATTGATATCCTGTACTTACTCTCCATCTAAGTATATATGTTGAATCAATAGAACTAGAGCTATTAATTTTGATTTTCACTAAACTTAAATTAACAGGATACTCTCCATATGAGTTGGACATGTTTTAATTATTAGAGTGAATAATTTGGCATTACATATGTATGTTGCATGAGTAGTTTTTTTCCCATCGAAATTGCTATTCAAGATGCATGGCATATATGTGTAGTGTGTTAAAAATTTTGTATTAAATGGTTATATATAATTGACTGAAAAATAATAGTATACTCTTCATTTGAGTTGGTTCTATTTATTTTTGGATTGTTTAATTCTTGCATTATATAATATACTTTGTATGAATGATTCTTTTGTCAACGAAATCTATTATTCGAAATGCATGTATGTATATAAATATTGAATGCGATCTGAATCTTATTATTTAGTTTTTTGAATTATTATGATCTATTTAATATTTTATCTCAACTCCATAATGACTTTATGCAATTTGTCATAGTTACTTGCTAAAAAAATTTTCTGATAGTGATACGACATTAATTTAAAGGATGTATGTACCTTTTATTATAAGGAGTTTAATTTCAGTTTCTGGGCAAAGTAAGAGATGAGTATTTGTTTTATTTTTTGAATAACGCTTGAGTTATTGAGCTTGATAAATATTTTATCTCTTGTAGTACATGAATGTATGACCTTGTTATTGTACATTAATGTATCTCATGAACAAAACAATATTAGTCTACCTCATAAAAGAATATGTTCTTCAAAATTGAGTAAAACTTGTCTGTGCACTTTTGACTAAGTCATATTAATCTGGATAGGATTTCAAGTTGGTCAAGGATGGACCTTAAGGTTTATTGAAAGTAGAGACACTACTAACTTACAGATCCTGTTTGGAAGGAAATTTGACTAACGGATATTTCCCTTCAAAAGGAAATAAAGCTAGTTACAAGCTAGAATGAATCTCTTCTGATTTGTATAGTTTAATGAACATACTGGTAAGAGATAGTTTTGAGTATTTTGTGACGTTCATAAATGGTTACTCAAGATACTAATATATTTATTTGATGCACCGAAAGTCTTAATGATTTAAGTAATTCAAGGTTTTTAAGACTTGAAACAGAGAAGCACCAATGAAATATATTAAGTTACTGCAATTTGACTGTAGTGGTGAGCACCTCTCTAAAGAGTTCTTTTGTTAATCAAAATAAGGGATTACATCTCAATTGTTTACACTGTAAACTCCACAATAGAATGGTGTGGTAGAAAGAAGAAATATGTTTCTTTTGGACAAACGATAGATGTCACGACCCATTTTTCCCTCTGTTGGGTATCATAATGGCACCTAGTCTTAAGGACTAGGCAAGCGTAACATTTATGGACAAACAACAATAATGAATAACATCTAATAAACTCTAAAATGAAATTCCCTATACAATTTACAATTTTTCCAAAACTGGTAGTACAAGTCATAAGCTCTACAGAGTTTGCTACAACTTCTAAATACAACTGTTTGGAAATAGGTAAAAACAGTATGAATACAAAGTAGGAAGGTGACTCTGAAGCCTGCGAACGCAGCAACAGGTTTACCTTGAGTCTCCACATCAATCATTTGCACTGCTAGCTACTGATCAACTGACTTCGCAATACCTAGATCTGCACAAAAATGTGCAGAAGTCTAGTGTGAGTACACCACAGCGGTACCCAGCAAGTATCAAGACTAACATCAGTGGAGTAGTGACGAGAAACAGTCAAGACACCTACTGGACTAAACAACCTGAACAAATAAGGGTATGGGAACAACAGAGTATGATATCTACATAAATACTACCCGATATGGCTAACAATAAAGTAATTACAATAAGAAAGAAAGACAACAAGTATCAGCGGAATACCAAAATGATGACATAGAAGGGTGAATGGAATCATATCCAAAATCCAAAATCACAGATACCGTAAGGACAAGTAATAAATCAACAACAAAGGTCGTTTTCACATTAGGTTTTAGTCAATATACTCCGTGAGGTTCCGAACCTTGGGCTAATCACAACTCACAGGTCTCAACACCTAAACCTAACACTTGGCATCTTTTGCCCTCATTACACCTCATAACCGCATTGACAACTCACGTGTCAAATAGAGCCAATATCAAATATAAGGCAAGTAACAAAGGCATCTATACTCAACAATAACAAGGAATCCCTTAAATCCGATAAGAGTGCTTAACTACGTGTATGCTTTTGCAAGTGTCCTCACATAGTTCAAACCAGCTAAGCATAAGAAAAAGGAACGGACAACACGTAGAATGTTTTCTCACAACATTCACAAGATAAGGCTCACACAGGTAAGCATACCACTACACAAATATCAACAACAAGAATGCCCCTAGACCATTGCAAGTCATCATAAAACAATCCCTGACACAACCCACCTTGTCTCGCCACGTGTGTATTAGTAAAGTAAATGCCCTCCTTTTCTCGCCACATATGCATAATCATGTTCCCACCTTGTCTCTCCACATATGCAACCCACATATATATATCCCGCACGAAAGAAACCTCGTGCAACCCCATAACAAAAACAACATGGAAAGAAACCTTGTGCATCAAAGTAACAACAACCGCAGGGCAGAAACCTCGTGCATCGCCACAACAAGTACGACAACAACAATGACAATAATACAAAGTACGGTAAGTAAATCAACTCAAGAATCTTCGATCACAAGAAATGGTAGAACTAGTTCATAAGGAATAACCAAAATAAGAAATCCTAGGAGTAATAAGAATACCTCAACAGGGAAGAAAATGGTATGTAATAATAGTCCCACCATGTACGGTTTAACAACCAAGAAACTTACACGAGTCAAATGTAACGACTTGACCAGTCATTTTGAGAATGTGCACTTCGCTTGATATTTTAGGGGCACAAGTAGCTCCGTATTATGTATTAGGACTTTTGTGCAATATATGCATTCATTCCAAGTTGATTTGATATGTTTCGGTGTCGTTTTTTCAAGCATAAATTGTAACGACCAGGCCAGTTGTTCCGTAAGATTAGTCCCATTTTCCCTATTTTTCCTTTATCACCTGTTCGGAGTGGTCGTGGTGATAAATGAGACACTTAGTCTCTTAAGTTAACTTAATAGTTGAAACAGTCAACCGAGAGTTGACTTATAGGTAAACGACCACAGAATGTGGATTTTATAGCTCGTATAGCTTCTTTAGGTGAGTTGGGACTTATGAGTGTGTTAGGAATGTTATTTTGAAGTCCAGAGTAGAATTAGGCTTGAATTGGCGAAATAAAGTTTTTGATGATTTTTGGTCGGCAGTGGAAAATTACCTATCGAGGTTGGAATGGTATTCCGGGAATTGGAACAGGTTCATAGTGTCATTTTGGATGTGTGTGCAAATATTCAGGTCAATCGGACGTGTTTTGGGTGGTTTCGGCATCATTGTCGAAATTTAGAAGTTTCTAAGTTCTTAGGCTTGAATTCGAGGTTGATTTAGTGTTTTGGCGTTGTTTTGAGTGGTTCCAAGGCTCGAATAAGTTTGAATAAGGTTATGGGATATGTCGACATGTTTGGTTGAGGTCCCGAGGGCCTCGGATGTGTTTCGGATGCCCAACGGGGCACTTTTGGACTTGAGAAGTTACCAGTTTTGTTGGTTTTATGTTGCAGATGTTTTGTTCTTCGCGATCACGTAGAGGAGTACGCAATTGTGTAGGCTAAGTTGGGCAGAGGTGAGATTTGATCTATGCGATCGCAGAGGTCAGGACGCTATCGTGAGTGGCTGTGATACTGTGTTACGCGAACGCGTGGCCAGTGTCGCGTTCGTGTAGAGGAGAGGGAGTTAGTGAGGAGTGGAAGGAATTGTTCTATGTGATCGTTACTATCGAGGTGATATGGAAAAGTGAAACATTATGATTTAAATCCCAGTTGACTATCCGTGGTATTGGCACAGTCCTGTTGAGTTCACTGTTGAGTTGGTATACATATGTACTTATATATACGAACTTGTTATTGAGTCAACACACGAGTCACAGGTATGATTCGCAATTGTGGGAAGCTTTATAGTAATGGTATATAATTGAGTCAGCACACGAGTCGCAGGTATGATTCGCGATCGTGGGAAGCTTTATAGTAATGGTATATAATTGAGTTAGCACACGATTCGCAGGTATGATTCGCGATCAGGGGAAGCTTTATAGTAATGGTATATAATTGATTAAGCACACGAGTCACAGGTATGATTCGCGATCGTGGGGAGTTTTAAGATAAATCAGTATAATCGAGTCAGCACTCGAGTCGCAGATATGATTCGCGATCGAGGGGAGCTTTACGACTATTTAGTGTTTATATATTTCCGTATGACTCTGTCTTGTTCTGGTATCGTATTATCACTTGAGTCTGAGTCACTTATAGTGGGATTGACAGGTATTGTGTAAACGGAGGATTTTGCACTTGCAGATCATTTTCAATTGTTACTTGGATTACATTATTTGCTTATGTACTTGTTGATTCCTGCTTCACATGCCTAATGCTTTAGCCATATCCCTTTTTATATCATATTGCTGGACCTTAGTGAGTATCTAGTTGACCTCTCGTCACTACTCCTTCGAGTTTAGATGGGATACTCACTGGGTACATATTTATTTATGTACTCATGATGCACTTCTTCTTCTTATGTACTTGATTGTACAGGTCCGGAGGCTGGTACATCTGATTATCAGGCCGGTGCTAGATACTGATTAGTGTGATCAGACTTAATGGTGAGCTGCTCTTCCTGGCGACCTCCTAGCAGCACCCTGAAGTTCCTTTTGTTATTTTCCCCGTCTATTTCATCCAGATTGTGGATTTGTATCTATATGTATCTTGTATATTCCGATAGTTGCCCGTGACACTCGTGACACTAGTTCCTGGCACACACGTAGTGTATATTTTGGGTTTTGGGCTGTATATTCATACATATGCTTTATTTTGGCCAGGTATTGTTATGATTTCATTTTCATATCAAGCTATCATCGTGTTTAATTGTTTTAAACGGGTAAATATTGACTTGTTTAATCAAATGGGAAGGGTAACATCTAGTGTAATTCATATTGGCTTGCCTAACCCCGTTGTTGGGCGCCATCGCGCCCCGCATTAGGATTTGGGTCGTGACAACGTGGCATCAGAGCTTTAGGTTCACGTAGTCTCACGAGTAACAGGAAGACCCAGTAGAGTCTTGCGGATCGGTACGGAGACGTCTGTACTTATCTTCAGGAGGATATAGGGTGTTAAGAAACTCCTCTTTGTTCATATCCTATCGTGCAACCGATGATGTACTCAAATTTGATCTTCTACTCTCTCACAGATGGTGAGGACGCGTGCTTCTCATGTTCCTGATCCGGGAGAGGCTGCTACCCCCGCCGCTCGAGGCCGTATGGGTAGGGGTTTGGCATCTGCTCGAGGCAGGGGACGAGGGCATCCCAGAGTTGTACCAGTTGCACCACTTGAGGATCCTATTATCGAGGAGCGGGATGAGTTGCCTCCCGTTGCTCCCGCTCCAGCGGGCTTTATGATGGCGCCAGGCTTCCAGGAGGTCATGGTCCGCATGTTGAAATTCATGGACGCCACGTCCCAGGCAGGCGTACTTCCAGCAGATCCTGCCACTTCCCAGGCGGGAGGGGGAATTCAGACCCCTACCGCTCAGGCCTTCGGACAGGCAGCAACACATCACACTCTGGGTACACCGCCCGTGGGTGGAGTTCAGCCTATAGTAGCAACTTAAAGCCCAGGCCAGTTGCAGAGGGCGACCAGCAGAAGATGCTAGATAGATGGACCCGGCTTCGCCCTCCAGTCTTCGGGGGTGAGCGGGGCGAGGATTCCCAGGATTTCATTGACAGGTGCAGGGACAGACTGTACAACATGAGGATATTGGAGTCGCATGGGGTAGACTTCACTACATTTCAGCTTGAGGGTCGAGCTCGCCGCTGGTGGCAGTCACATGTTCTTAGCAAGCCAGCGAATTCTTCTCCTGTCACGTGGAGTCAGTTTACTCAGCTATTTCTGGATAGATACACTTCGCCGTCTGAGAGGGAGGAGCTTTGGGGTCAGTTTGAGCGGTTAGAGCAGGCGCAGATGTCTGACGGATTATGAGGCAAGGTTTCCAGAGTTATCCCGCCATGCTCTCATGATATTGCCCACTGATGCCGAGAGGGTGCGACGGTTCGTGGCAGGCTTAAATCCAGGTATTAGGACCTATATGGCAAGAGAGGTAGAGATGGGTACCCCGTATTAGCTTGTAGTCGAGATAGCTCGACGGGTTGAGGGTTACCGACTGAGGAGCAGGGAGAAGGGTCTACAGGGTCAGCAGGGTCAGCAGGACAAGAGGGCCAGATCCTCAGGTGACTTTAGGGGCACTCCAGCTAGGGGTAGGGGTCAGTTCGGAGGCGGTCAGTTCAGTAAGCCTTCATATACAACACCTCCACTACCTCCCAGGGGTGTTCCAGCGAGGCCTCAGTTCAGCGCCATGCCAGAGCGCTCCTACCATCCTCCAAGCCCTCCACAGTTCATCCAGTGGTTACTCCACCCGTCAGAGATCTTCCGATTCCTATTTCAGTGCTGTGTCAGATGATTCTCATCGCACTCCGGCCATTCAAGACTCTTATTCCACATGACAGCAGGATATGCCACATTTGAGATGTTACGTGTATGGGGACTTAGGCCACGTGAGGAGTGATTGTCCCCACTATCAGGGCAAGGCCGTGCAGCAGAGTCACAAGCCTATGATTTCAGCACCAACAGTTCGACCACCTAGGGGTGGGGGTCAGGTTGGAAGGGGCCGTCCTAGAAGGGGAGGCTAGTCAGGAGGGGGTCAGTCAGCTCCAGCCTGTTCTGGGAGGGCTCAGTCTTCAGGTGCTACAGCCAGATTCTATGCTATTCTGGCCAGATCAGACGCAGTGGCCTCAAACGCCATGATTACAGGTATTATTTTGAGTTTGTGGTAGGGAGGCTTCAGTGTTATTTGATCCAGGGTCTACATACTCATATGTTTCCGCATTATTTGCTCATTTTCTGGATGTTCCTCGTGAGTCCTTGGGTTCTTCTTTGTATGTGTCTACCGATCTTGTGTGATTACCTTCTGTGGGCTTGAGACCAGAGCCGACCTTTTATTGCTCGATATGGTTGATTTCGAGGTTATTTTGGGCATGGATTGGCTGTCTCCTTATCATGCTATGTTGGATTTCCATGTTAAGACAGTTACATTAGCCATTCCTGAGTCCTCGAGGTTAGAGTGGAGGGGTTCTTCAATTAGTGCATTCAGTCGGGTCATTTCCTATATGAAGGCTCGGCACATGGTCGAGAAGGGTTGCTTAGCTTACCTTGCTTTTGTGCGGGACACCACCGCCGAGTCTCCTACCATTGATTCAGTGCCTGTTGTTTGAGAGTTTCTAGATGTGTTCCCTTCAGATCTTCCAGGCAGGCCTCCAGATCGAGATATAGACTTCTGTATTGATTTGGCTCTAGATACTCAGCCTATTTCCATTCCCCCTTATCGTATTGCTCCTAAAGAGCTAAAGGGGTTGAAGGAACATCTTGAGGAGTTGTTGGCCAAGGGGTTCATCAGGCTGAGTGTGTCACTGTGGGGTGCTCCAGTCTTATTTGTGAAGAAAAAGGATGGGTCTATGCGGATGTGCATTGACTATCGTTAGTTGAATAAGGTGACCATCAAGAACAAGTATCCTCTGCCACGCATTAATGATTTGTTTGACCAGTTGCAGGGTGCTCGAGTGTTTTCTAAGATTGATCTGAGATCGAGTTATCACCAGTTGAAGATTCGGGCTTCTGATGTTCCGAAGACTGCATTTCGCACCAAATATGGCCATTATGAGTTTTTAGTGATGTCCTTCGGCTTGACTAGCCCAGCAACATTTATGGACTTGATGAATAGGGTTTTCAGGCCGTTTATCGACTCCTTCATTATTGTTTTCATTCATGATATACTGATCTACTCACGGAGCCTTGGTGAGCATGAGCTGCATTTGAGAGTTGTGCTTCAGGCCTTGCGAGAGCAGAAGCTATATGCTAAGTTATCCAAGTGCAAGTTTTGGTTGGAGTCGGTGGCATTTCTAGGGCATGTGGTATCCGGAAAGGGTATCAAGGTTGATCCACAGAAGATTGAGGCAGTTCAGAGTTGGCCGCGTCCTACTTCAGCTTCAGAGATCAGGTGTTTTCTGGGTCTAACAGGTTATTATCGATGGTTTGTGGAGGGATTCTCTTCTATTGCAGCTCCATTGACTAGATTGACTCAGAAGAAAGCCCCGGGGCATAGTTCCAACGAGTGTGAGACGAGCTTTCAGAAGCTCATGTCAGCATTGACCTCAGGATCAGTTCTATCATTGCCTTCTGAGTTTGGGATGTATATTGTATATTGCGACGCTTCACGCGTTGGGTTAGGATGTGTGTTGATAGAGGATGGCAGAGTTATTGCTTATGCTTCGCGCCAGCTGAAGGTTCATGAAAAGAATTATTCGGTGCACGACTTAGAGTTGGCGGCGATTGTTCATGCTTTGAAGATTTGGCGGCACTATTTGTATGGTGTGTCATGTGAGGTCTACACTGACCACCGCAGTTTGCAGCATTTGTTTAATCATAGGGACCTTAATTTGAGGCAGCGGATATGGCTTGAGTTGTTAAAAGACTATGATCTCACTATTCTGTAACACTCGGGCAAGGCGAATGTAGTAGCATATGCTTTGAGCAGGAGGGAAGCGAGTATGGGTAGCTTGGCCTACATCGCAGGTGAGGAGAGACCTTTAGCCTTGGACATTCAGTCCTTGGCCAATCGCCTTGTGAGATTGGACCTTTCGGAGCCTCGTCGAGTTTTGGCTCATGTAGTTTCTCAATCTTCATTGTTGGGGGAGATTAAGGCTCGACAGTTTGATGATCCATGTAATGTAGAGCTTCGGGATACGGTGGTCCAGCGCAGGGCCAAGGAGGTTACCTTGGACGAGGATGGTGTTTTGAGACTCCAAGGCGGATTGTGTGTTCCTGATATTGATGGCCTGAGGGAGAGGATTCTAGCAGAGGCGCACAGTTCTCGGTATTCTGTTCACCCAGGAGCAATGAAGATGTATCGTGACTGAAACAACATTACTGGTGGAGGCGGATGAAGAAGGATATAGTGTAGTATGTGGCTAGGTGTCTCAATTGTCAGTAGGTCAAGTACGAGCACCAGAGGTTAGGAGGCTTGTTTCAGCAGATGCCCATTCCTGAGTGGAAATGGGAGCGCATCACCATGAACTTCGTGGTTGGGTTGCCTCGGACTTTGCGGAAGGTTGATGCAGTTTGGGTCATTGTGGATAGATTGACTAAATCGGCGCATTTTATTCCTGTGGCTACTACTTATACCACAGAGAGGCTGGCTCAGATTTACATTCGAGAGATAGTCTGATTGCACAGTGTGCCGGTGTTCATTATATCATATCGAGGTCCTCAGTTCACTTCGCACTTCTGGAGAGCTTTGCACAGTGAGATGGGCACTCAGATAGACCTCAGTTCAACATTTCACCCTTAGACTGATGGCCAGTCAGAGCGTACAGTTCAGATTTTGGAGGATATGCTCAGGGCTTGTGTGATTGGTTTTGGCAGTCAGTGGGACCAATTCTTGCCTTTGGAGGAGTTTGCATACAATAACAGTTATCAGTCCAGCATCGAGATAGCTCCATTCGAGGCTATATATGGTCGGCGATGTCGTTCTCCTATCGGGTGGTTTGAGCCTGGGGAGGCCAAATTATATGGAACAGATCTGGTGAGAGATGTTTTGGATAGGGTGAAGATTATTCAGGACAGACTCCGCACAGCTCAGTCCAGACAGAAGAGTTACGCAGGTCAGCGGGCGCGTGATGTAGCATTTAGGGAGGAAGATAAGGTTATGTTGAAGGTTTCGCCGATGAAGAGTATCATGAGATTCGGGAGGAAGGGCAAGCTGAGCCCCAGGTTTATAGGTCAATTTGAGGTGTTGAGGCGAGTCGGAGAGGTCGCTTATGAGCTTGCTTTACCTCTAGCCTTATCAGGAATTCATCCGGTTTTCCACGTATCCATGCTTCGGAGGTATCACGCCGACTTCTCTCACGTAGTCGATTACAAAACGATTCAGTTAGATGAGAAGTTGGGCTACGAGGAGGAGCCAACAGTGATTATTGATAGACAGGACCGCCAATTGAGGTCCAAGACAGTTTCTGCGGTTAAGGTTCGGTGGAGGGGCCAACCAGTTGGGGAGGTGACTTGGGAGTCCAAGGAGGACACGCGGAGTAGATATCCACAGCTATTCAGCACTCCAGGTACGATTCTAGACCCGTTCGAGGACGAACGTTTGTTTAAGAGGGGGAGAATGTAACGACCCGACCGGTCGTTTTGTGTATTAGGATCTCGTTCCTTTAAATGAAAACTTCCATAGAGGCTATGCGTGCTTTATGAATTGCGGGGACAGGTGGTTCAGGATTCGGGAATGGTTTGAGTGCTTTAGGAACACTTGGTTCCTTAAGGGTTGGCCTATTTGGCCAAGTTTGACTTCGGTCAACATTTTAAGAAACGACCTCGGAATCAAGTTCTGACAGCTCCAGTAGCTTCGTATGATGATTTCGGACTTGGGCGTATGTTCGGAACGGGTTTTGGATGACCCGGGAGCATTTCGGCGCCCGAAATGGAAATCAGAATTTCCTTAAGTTTGAAATTTGGATTGGAACGTGATTTTATGCTATCGAGCTCCGAACGGAATTCCGGGACCGGGAATAGCTGCGTTATGTCATTTATGACTTTTCTGCAAAATTTGAAGTCATTCCGAGTTGTATAGGTCGGTTCGACGCGTCGTTATAGAATTCAAGAAAATCTAAATTCTTAAGTTATAAGGGGTTTGGAGGGTGATTTTGAGTTTTAGCGTTGTTTTTAGTGTTCCGTGGGCTCGAGCAAGTCCGTATAATGATTTGGAACTTATTGGTATATTGGGACAGGAGCTCGGGTGGGCCCAGGTGCCTCCTGGACCCCGCATGAGGCCAAAAATCAGCTAAAAACACTACTGGTGCAACTGTAGCTGGTGTGACCGCAGGTGCGGTTGCCCAGTTGCGGGACCGCTCCTGCGGTCCCTGCCTCGCAGGTGCACAATTTCCGTAGGTGCGGACCTTTTTCTGCAGGAGCGGGACCACAGGTGCGGCCCCCAACTCCGCAGGTGCGAACCCAGCTCCCCCGGCCATTTTCCGCAGGTGCAGCCATTTCCTCGCAGGTGCGGGACCGCAGGTGTGGTCCCAGGGTCGCAGGTGCGGAAACCCCTAGAGGCAGCCTGTATTTTAAATGTCAAAACTCGGGTTTTCTTCATTCACACTCATTCCAACCTCCATTGAAGGGTTCTAAGAGCTAGAGAAAACCATTCCTCGGCCCACTTCTAGTAGAGGTAAGTAATTTCACTCTATTTTACTAGTTTAATTCATGAATTGTCAAGGGAATTAACTACTAAATCTTTGAAAAATCTTGATTTTGAGTAATAAATGGGATATTTGAGAATTTGGTGAATTATCCAGATTTTTGTTGTGAATTCAAGTAAAAGTTGCATAATTACAATCCTTAGACTGCAGGTGAGTGATCCCTTCGCGAATTTTCGGAATCCGAGCGCGTGGGCCTGGGGTTGAAATTCCAAATTCCTTCAAGAATGGTGAATTTGGGTTAATAGCTTAATCCTTCTTCCTTGGCCATGAATTTATGTAATTCTTCTATATTTGACTAGTTGCGGGCCGTCGAGGGGAGATTTCGGAGATTCGGGCACATTCTTGATCCGAGGGGTGATTTCGTCACGAGGTGAGTCTCCTTTCCAACCTTGTAAGGGGGAAATGTCCCCATAGGTTCCTTATTTCTATCTATACATGTTGTGGGTGCCACGTACGTGCCAAGTGACGAGAGTCCGTACGTGGCGACTATATTGCTATGTCGGGTAGCTTTAGGACTCACAAGCATGCCTCTATGTGCCCTATTTGTACCTTTGTATGTGTTATGAGTTGTCATTACTGTTGAGGTGATATGAAAAAGTGAAACATTATGATTTAAATCCCAGTTGACTATCTGTGGTATTGGCACAGTCCTGTTGTGTTAACTATTGAGTTGGTACACATATGTACTTATATATACGCACTTGTTATTGAGTCAGCACGCAAGTCGCAGGTACGATTCGCGATCGTGGGAAGCTTTATAGTAATGGTATATAATTGAGTTAGCACACGAGTCGCAAGTATGATTCGCGATCGTGGGGAGATTTATGATAAATCAGTATAATCGAGTCAGCACTCGAGTCGCAGATATGATTCACGGTCGAGGGGAGCTTTATGACTATTCAGTGTTTATATATTTCCGTACGACTCCGGCCGGTTGTCTTGTTCTGGTATCGTATTATCACTTGAGTCTGAGTCACTTATAGTGGGATTGACATGTATTGTGTAAATGGAGGATTTGGCACTTGCAGATCATTTTCAGTTGTTACTTGGATTACATTATTTGCTTATGTACTTGTTGATTCCTGCTTCACATGCCTAATGTTTTAGCCATATCCCTTTTATATCATATTGCTGGACCTTAGTGAGTATCTAGTCGACCTCTCGTCACTACTCCTTCGAGTTTAGACGGGATACTCACTGGGTACATATTTATTTATGTACTCATGCTGCACTTCTTCTTCTTTTTCTGTACTTGATTGTACAGGTCCGGAGGCTGGTACATCTGATTATCAGGCTGGTGCTAGATACTGATTTCTGTGATCAGACTTCACGATGAGCTGTTCTTCCTAGCGACCTCCTAGCAGCACCCTGAAGTTCCTTTTGTTATTTTCCCTGTCTGTTTCATCCAGACTGTGGATTTGTATCTATATGTTTCTTGTATATTCCGATAGTTGCCCGTGACACTCGTGACACTAGTTCCTGGCACACACGTAGTGTATATTTTGGGTTTTGGGCTGTATTTTCATACATATGCTTTATTTTGGCAAGGTTTGTTAGATTTCATTTTCATATCAAGCTATCATCATGTTTAATTGTTTTAAACTAGTAAATATTGACTTGTTTAATCAAATGGGAAGGGTAACATCTAGTGTAATTCATATTGGCTTGCCTAACCCCGCTGTTGGGCGCCATCGCGACCCACATTAGGATTTGGGTCGTGACAAGTGGATTGTGAGACATAAGTAAACCTAGTGCTCTGATACCAACTTGTCACGACCCAAATTCCCAACCTTAACGATCGTGATGGCGCCTAACACCACACTTGCTAGGCAAGCCAATGTTAGAAGTCGATTAACTAATTTTCCTTAATTAATTACTTAAGCATAAATAAATTAATTTAAAATGGACTTAATTGACATAATTTCCAACAACCTCGAAACAAAATAATAATAATAACCAACTAAATGAAACGAACCACGAACTAATTATATAATTAACTCTAAGACTACCCCAGGGTCTTGTGTCACAATCCACAAACAACTAAAGAATACTACAAATAATGGCTGAAAGAAATAGTGTAATTGTTCTTAACGATATAAAATAGTATATGTAGATATAGGAGAAGAGTCTCGGATATCTGCCAATGCCGCAGATGTACCTCGTGTCTCCAAACGAATCGGGTGGTTGTCCTGGAATCATCTACTACTGAATAGAACCTGAATCTGTGCAAAAGAGCACAGAGTGTAGTATCAGTACAACCAAACCCATGTACTGAGTAAGTGCCGAGCCTAACCTCGGCGAAGTAGTGACGAGGCTAAGTCGGGCTTCAACATTTTAATCTTTAACCACAATAAATAATGAACAAGAAGAAGTCTAAACAAATAGATAATTAAGTGTTGCAACCAAATAAAATAAAATAACTCAGCTATAACCAATTCTCAAATATCTCTTCAGAGTTCCAAACTTTAACTTTAAAAAAAAAATAGTACTAAAATATTTAAAGAGTAGTAAAATAAACATTTTAGCTTTTCAAAACTTTGATTCTCTTTTTCTTGAAAAACCAGTAAAATATAAATGTAAATATCCTCCCTTATCACTCCTTGTTGTGGCGTGCAACCCGCTCCCACTTGTCCTCCCTTATTGCTCCTCCCTAAAATATCTCCCTTATTACTCCTGTTGCGGCGTGCAACCCGATCCCACCTGTCCTTCCTTATCACTGCTTGTTGCGTGCAACCTGCTCCCACCAGACATTTCATATCAGTTTATTCAAAATTTCACAAATCAGGCCAAGCCTTTCACAATACTTTTATTTCAACAATTATAAATAATAAACTGCATTTTTCTCATTACTTCATCAATAACCTCTCAACCATGAAACCCACAAGAATATCAAAATATATACACATTTATTCCATAAAATCAATATCAACCTCTCAGCCATATTTATATCACGAGGGAACCAGCTCAAACAACCAATACTCTTTCCAAACAGTCATAACAATAACTAACAACAATTCAACAAGGCCAAATAATCATAGAAACAATAATGAACATGAAACAGTTAAGACAATAATCAAATAAGTGGAGAACGGGAAAGGGGGTCATATTTTAGGAAACACTTTGGGTGGTGCATAGATACTCGTCACCACACCTATACACCACGCCCATGCCATTCACATAACAAACAAGTGGGGAGTCCTATTCCCTCAAGCTAAAGTTAGGCCAAACACTTACCTCAATTCCGCATGCCACTAACTGCTCAATTATTGCTTTTCCCTTTGAATTCACCTCTAACTTGCTCGAATCTAATCAAAATTAACTTAATATCATTAACTAATGCTAAATGAACTAACTTTATTGAAAAATATAATTTTTCCTAAGTTTTCTCAAAAAAAGAGAAAACCCAACCCCGGGCCCGCTTGGTCTAAACTCGGGGTTCGGACAAAATTACGTTTACCCATTCACCCACAAACTCAAATATGCTATTAGTTTTGAAATTTGACCTTAATTTGATATAAAAATTTGATTTTTACAAAACTCCCTAATTTTACCCAAACCCTAGATTTTTACCATGAAAATTCTTTGTTTTTGCTTTAAAATTGATGCAAAATAGTGAGGAATTAAAAGAACAAAGTTTGGAACTGATTACCTATGACTCGGGGATGATGTTCGTTCAAGAAAATCGTTTTTAGGACTGAAAACCTCTAAATTTTGGTGAAGAAAGGGTTCTGCCCGGTTAATCTGATATTTATAATAACTGGACAGGAGAACTATGCGATCGCGGATAAAGAGGTGCGATCGCACAGGGTAAGGGACAATTGAGCTTTGCGATCGCAGGAGGGTCTGTACATTCACACATGGTAGGGGCTGGGGCAGTGCGATCGCGGGAGGGTCTGTGCAATTGCACAGTACAAATTTTGGGGCCCCCTGCGCTTGCACTGTGCGATCGCGGATAAAGCCCTACGATCGCACAGGGTTCCAAACAGGCCTTCTAAATTTACTTTGTGCTATCGCGGACTTTCCTATGCGATCGCACAAAGCAATTACTTGGACACCAGAAAACTTAAAACCAACAATTTCTTCAAGTACAAAAACATCCTGTGACCTACCCGAAACTCACCCGAGCCCTCGGGGCTCCAAAACAATCATGCACGCAAGTCTAAAAACATCATACGGAATTGCTCAGGCGATAAAATCATGAAAATAACATGTAAATCTATGAATTAAACCTCAAAACTCATCATTTTCATCAAAAACTCTTAAAGTTCATAATTTCTCAACCAAATGTCCGAATCACGTCAAACGATCTCCGTTTTTCACCAAATTTAACAGTTAATCCCTAAATATCATAACAAAGTTTTTCCGGGCTCCTGAACCAAAATACGGACCCGATATCAATGATTTTTATCATTATTTCTTTTCTTTAATTTCAACAAAACAATTTCCTTCTAAAATTGATTTCTAAGGCTTGGGACCTCGGAATTCATTTCCGGGCTTACGCCCGAGTCCCATATTTTACTGCGGACCTCTCGGGATTGTCGGAAGAAATATACGGGTCTGTTTACTCAAAATGTTGACCAAAGTCAACTTTTACCAAATTTAAATTCTAAAAATCACTATTTCTCATATTTTCACATAAAAGCTTTCCGGTTTCACGCCTGGACTACGCACGCAAATCGAGGTATTTAATTTTAGTCTTTTTATGGCTTTTAAGCATGGAAAAAAGTCTAATTTTATAAAATGACCCCTTGGGTCATCACATGATGTAAATATGATTTTGGTTAGATTTGGAGAAATCAGAGGCCGAGTCGAGAGGCAAAGGCATTGCGGATTAGTATTTTGGCCGGTTTGAGGTAAGTAACGATTGTAAATCTAGACCTAAGGGTATAAAACCCCGATATTTTGTATTGTTTTGATAAATGAGGTGACACACATGCTAGGTGATGAGCGTGTGGGCGTGCACCAGTAGGGATTGTGACTCTGTCCGTCCCGTAGCGACAATTATGCCGCGTAATTGATTTGAAATCATATAATATCACATATTTTAGAGATGTATACTATGTTTTGGGTTGTACGTCATGTTTGGGGCCATGTGCCAACCTATTTGGACCCTCAGGTGTATTTCACTGCTATTCTCACACTGTTTTGATAGAAAATATAACCTCTGTCATGATTTATATATGTTCGCTATTTATTCCTGTTATCATTCTGTTTTAAATAATGAAAGATATTTTTGGGCTGAGTCACTGTGATTTATATTGAGTTTCCCTAGTGGCTTGTGAGGATGATGACTGAGTGAGGCCGAGAGTCGGATTGTGAGGATAATGATGGATCAGGATGCACACCGCAATGTTATATATATTTATATATGGATCGGGCTGCACGCCGCAACGTTATATATATTTATATATGGATCGGGTTGCACGCCACAACGAGGTATATTGGATCGGGCTGCACGCCGCAGCGATATAGCGCTTGGGCTGTAGGAGCCCCTCCGGAGTCTGTACACCCCCAATAAGCGCAGTCGACTATTATTTGGATCAGGTTGCACACCGCAGCGGTAATATATATATGGTACCTGTTTAGTGTGAGTACGGACTTATGAGAGTAGAGTCACGAGTGACTGAGAGGCTTGCCCGGAAGACTTTATTTGAGAGTGACCCTGTGCCCGAGGGGCTTATATACTATGAAATTACTGTTTTCACTCTTCTTTACACTGATCCTCAATGAATATGTTGAACATATGTTTTAAATGAACATTTAACTGGAAATTTGGAATTTTTATAAAAATATTCGAAATATCGATTCCTCACTTGATGTATTTATTCTACTGTTGTTTATCACATGGTTTTTACCTTATTTTATATGCTCGTCACTGCACTCAAGTATTTAGTTATAATTGTTACTTGGTGAGTTGGCCTACTCACGTTACTCCTTGCACCCTGTGTGCAGATTCAGGTGCTGGGTTTGAGCGCTAGCTATTTCACATTCTCTTAGAGCTGGTTTGGGTTTTTGAGGTAGCTGTTCGGCGTCCGCAACATACCCTTTACCCTTCATATCCTGTCATTTACTATCTATTCCTAGAAAGTAATGAAATAGTATTATATTGTATCATTTCATAGATGCTCATGACGGTTGACTCCAGGTTTTGGGGCGGTGTTTTAAATGTTTTTATTTATCATTGTTGTTTTGAAATGTTAAATCGGAAAATTTTATGAAATATTGATCAGCTTTGAATTTGAGGGGAAAATCTTATATGCTATTTTTGGTAAATTGTCTAGCCTAGTTTCATGATAGGCGCTATCACGGCCAGTTTAGGTTTGGAGTCGTGACATAAATGATATCATATTGAATAAATGAGCTCCAATTTCTTTTTTGACTGAAGCATTATATTTGTATCGTAATTATGGACACCTAGCAAAAAGAATCGTCAAATTTGGACATCGCATGAGAATTGTATGGTCATTTTACTAAGAATAAGGTTTGCTAGATTAATTATGAAATTGTCACTGGCAACGTATTTAAAAATCTGCACTATTTGCAAATATTGAAACCAACATATCTTATTATAAGGTCAAATTGAGTGATTCAAAAGCCTAACTTAACTAGAATTTCACAAGGAATCCATCAGAGGCATAAAAAATGAGGTCGATATCGTTTGGCATGAGAAACAAAGCAGAATAGCTGGCTGAAAAATATATAAAACAAGAATTTGTTCATTCAGTCATATTTTGAGTTGGGGAGCTCGTATTTGGGCGATTTTGGAGGCGATTTTCACTATATGGATTAGGGTATGTTATCTCTACTTGAGCTAGGGCTTGATTTTTGGAGAGTTTGAGGTGAGGACTGGAGGGACCAAACGGAGTCCAAATTTGACGAATTTTATATAGTTAGATTCAGGAGAGAACGAGGTTTCTAATTCTGTCATTTTTAACTGGTTTCAAGACGTGGGCCCAGGGCTGGGTTTTGGTCGATTTCGGATTTTTGGCATTTCTTGAAGTTTTTATTATGGAATTTGATTCGTTAGCCTATGTTGATGGTATTAATATGATTATGGTTAGATTTAGAGATTTTATAGACCAAGTCCAGAGACGAGGGCATCCCGTAGTAGGATTTTACGCTGTTGAGGTAAGTATCTTGCCTAACCTTGTGTTGGGGACTTCCCCTTAGGATTTGAGTCCTCTGTGTTAATTGTAGCCCATACATGCGAGGTGACGAATGCATGCCCGGTCTTATTTGTGGAAAATTTTCCTTTAGGGGTTTTAGGTCCTTATGTTCATTAAGCGGAAAGTTTTCTGATATAATTGGATTTCCTATTTGCTAGTTTTACCTCTACATTTTGTTAGCTTTTCTCTAACTCTTACTTGTTATTTGACCCTTATATGCCTTAATTGAAGTGATTTCCTTCCTTAATGTTTTGATACTTCTTAATTGTGAGTTCCTCTATGACTCCGTGCAAATATGCTACATGTTTAATTGTTGTGGTTGCCGGTGAAGTTATGAGGTGACTTACCTATCTCTTTGTCCTTGTGAAGGTTGTTGTATTCCTTTGATTTTTTCTTGATTCTCTTGTTAACGTGTACTCATACTCTTGGTTGTAGAAATTCTGGTAATTGAGTTGTGGATAGGTTGTTGTTGTTGATTTATACTAATGTTTGGTGGGACCGGGTTGCGCGTTGCAACATGAGTAATAAGGGTGGACATGTGGGATCGGGTTGCACGCCGCAACAGGAGGAATACGAGTGATATATTGAGGAGCAATAAGAGAGGACTGGTGGGATCGGGTTGCGCGTCGCAACATATTAAATATTATTTAATGTTATTGTAATTGTTAAGGAGGAATAATGGAGGATTGGTGGGATCGGGTTGCACGCCGCTATGTATATATATATATATCATTTACTGTTAATGTAATTCTTAAGGAGGAATAAGGGAGGATTGGTGGGATCGGGATGCACGCCGCATCAATATATGTACTTATGCATTCCTTTCTGACTTTGCAAGTTATTCGGTAGTTTTACATTTCACTTAGGGATTGGTTATAACTGGATACTGATAAGACCCTAGTTCATTTGTAAAAGACTTTGATAATTTGTATTTCGGGTTCCAGTGCGCTTTGAGGATCGTGTTATTGACATTGAATTATTGATTTGTCGTTGTTCCTTGATTCTTTTCCTGAAACTATTACTTTGGTGAATTATTTTGTAAAGTAAATTTACTACGTTGAATTATTTCCTATCGTCCTACTAAGTTGAGATTTGATCTTACTTAAAAAGGAATTTCTATTAAGTTTTAATTTAATAAATCCTATATTAAAGGCAATAGCTTATTTGATGTTGTATTTTATTTGAAAGGGCCATGTCTTCATTCAAATGATTTTAAAAAAATAACTTACTCTTTTCTCGTTGATTTTCTAATTGGTTTAGAAACTAAAAATTTATTTTATGTTATATAAATTAGACTCCTTGGGCGTCTTAATTGCATTGGTTGCGGACATTATGTTCTGGGTAGTACGTGGATTTTGTTGTGCAAAGTGGGATGGAAATATGTGGGCACAATGTGCCATGTGTGGTAAGGGTTTGGAAATTGAGATTTATGATATGAGACACCGAGGATTGAGATGGTCGGGATTGTGTATTAGAAATGGTGTGACTGATTGTGTTAACATCGCCTTCTTCATTTGAGCACATTTTTACTTGTCTGTGTTTTAGCCATGTTGGTGTTAATTTACTTGGTTATCTTTTGTTACCATCCTTGTTTTCCTTTTATTGTCTCTACTGTTTGTAGTTTGATCTCTCCCTCTATTGACATTACTTTGTTATCTTTATCTTGGTAGTTTATTATCATATCCTGTTCAATTTATTTGTCCAGTAGGTGTCTTGACTGTCCCTCATTACTACTCCACCGAGGTTAGTCTTGATACTTATTGGGCACCGCTGTGGTGTGCTCATACTACACTTCTGTATATTTTTGTAAAGATCGAGGTATTTGATCGTTAGTAGCTGTGCGGATCGTTGATGTGTAGACTCATGGTAAACTTGTTGTTGCGATCGCAGGTCTCGGAGTCACCTTCTATTGTACTTATTTCCATTGTTTCCTTTTGTTCTAGAACAATGATGTATTCATTTTGTACAACCACTCATAGAAAGGCTTATGAGTTGTAATCACGACTCCTTCGGAGGGATTTTGGGTCGTGATATTAAATAATTCCAAATAAGGGCAAATCCACTAAGGCATAGAATTTCTAAGCTTGTTTTTTTTTAAGTTTAGACAATTACAGAAGAGATATAACCAATTCAAATAAAGGTAGGCAGCGAGAAGATCACCTTAACCTCAATTAAGGGAGAACATTTATAAATGGGATAATTACAACTTACAATAAAGATAAGCAGTTAGGCAAAAGATAACATAGAATTGGAAGAGATAACAATTTTAATTAAGGCACATATGAATCAAGTAACAATAAGAGTGATCATGAAGCAATTAATTATATTAAGTAGGTAAAGGTGAAACTAGTAATTAAGGAATGTATTCATAACAAGAACAATTGCATATTCAATGAATACGATAACCTAGGAACTCTAAGAGGCCAATTTCCACAAATAAGTATGAGTACGTACTCGTCACCTCTCTTACACGGACTACAATAAACATAGAAGACTCAATTCCTAAGGGATAGTTTCCCCACACAAGGTTAGGCAAGATACTTACCACAAAGAAGAAAAACTGATACTCTAAATGAACTTCTCGGGTGAAATGACCTCCGGAAGGCTCAAATCTAACCAAAGTAACTTCAAAGAACAAATAAAGTTCATAAGAAACTATTCCGGATCATAAAGTATCAACCTTTATCAAAATCTAAAAATCTATCCCAAAAGTCGACCCTCGGGCCCACACCTCGGAATCTGACAAATTTAACAAAACTCGAACACTCATTTTGATACGAGTTCAACCATACTAAAATTTATAAATTCCGATACCAATTCGTCCCTCAAATCATGAATTTTCATTTTGAGAACTTTCTTCAAAACCCACCATTTTCCTCAACTCAAAGCACAAATTAAATGATAAAAATGAAGATAAAATCAAGGAATATAATAAATACTAGGTGAGGAACACTTACCCAATCGTTTCGCTTGGAAAACCCACAAAGAAGCTCGTAAAGCTGAAGTCTAAAATTCAAAATATGAAGAAAATGGCCAAATCCTCGACTTAAATTATTCTGCAAGATTCCCACATCTGCGGACAAGGAGGCGCACCTACGCACACGCATTTTCGAGAAAGATTTTGCATCTGAGAACTCAGCTAGCCAAGCCTAGATCCACATATGCGGACTTACAGCCGCTCCAGCGGCACCGCAAAAGCGCAAGGGGGAAACGCTGAAGCAAGCTTCTCGGTAGGTGCGACCGCTGGACCGCTTCGCACCTGCGTGTCGGCCTCCGCAGAAGCGATCGATCTCCCAGGCCCTTTTGACCCTAGAAGCGACCAGACATACGCACGAGCGGAGCCGCACCTTCGCTCCATGATGTCTCCGGTGCGAGACACCAGAATCAGACCTGCTCAAAACCATGAAGAACATCTGAAACTCAACCAAAACACGACCGGGGCCCCGGGACCTCGTCCAAGCATACCAACAAGTTCAATAACCTAACACGAACCCGCTCGAGGCCTCCAATCACATCAAACAATGACGAAACTACGAATTGCACCATGAATCGAGCTTATGAACTTCCAATTCTTCCAACTTCTAAAACTCGTGCCGAAGCCCATCAACCTAACCTAGAATGGCATCAAATTTTACTGAAAAGTCCCAAATGACATAACGAAGTTGTTCCAACTCCCGGAATCGCATTTCGACCCTGATATCACCAAAGGCAACTATTGGTCAAACCTTTCCACCTTCAAAACTTTAACTTTTCCAACTTTCGGCGAAATGCTTTAAATCACCCTACGGACACCTCCAAACCCAAATTCGGACGCACACCTAAGTCCAAAATCACCATACGAAGCTGGTTAAGACCTTTTGCCGCTGAACATAGCATAAATTATCAAAATGACCGGGCCGGTCGTTACATCCTCTCCCTCTTAAAACCGACGTTCATCCTCAAACATGCCAAAAATTGCCTCGAAGTCTTCAAATCACTTAATGCACACCTCCAACATACACTCACGGGTGATCTCACGTCATCCCAATCCACATAAGCCTGACGACACCATCTCAATTGTAATTTACTCTTTATAATAACACCGATAAGCCTTAGAGCAAAAATTCTCACCTTTCATTCATTTCCAATAGACCCGGTTCTAAATCCATACCCGGTATCAGTCTCAACCAACTGAAACAACTCATGACTACACCCACAAGGTACGACCACACATTATAACCCACCATACATACGCCTATAATAACACTACTGATCATAATAGTTGCCCGTAACCAAAACCAGCACCACCAATTAGCCTCATATCCAATAGGAACCTGTTTCAAATCTTGACAACACTGACGATTATGCAAGAACCAAGAAGACCTCATAACTATACACCCGAATCAACAAGTCGCAACTAACACCGCCGCACGTACACCTTGGAAGCTAAAACTCAATAAACACAGAATGAAAATAACTGAATATATAAAGAGAAACACATAATAGAAACATCAAACAAGCCCGACAGGCACAACCCTCTATCAGTACCACACTACGAACCAATTTAAATATGAAAATCAGGTACATGAAAAAACATAAAGATCTCATCCTGGTATAACTTTCCACCGCGGCACACATCTCGACTCAACATATCAAATCACATGAAATCGCGAGGGTCTCATCCATAACTCTGAATCACAGGTCGAATATACATCATATCAATTGAAATCTTACATTAACCTAGTTCTGCCAATAAAATTACAACATTTACTGAACTCTCACCCTGCTAGAGTACCAATTCACATATCGTAACCAAGAATACTCAGGAGTCACATCAAAACCTACCATAATGGGCAGCAGAAACTCACTTCTAGCCTCACCACTCTCAACGATGAATAAAAACAAACGATAGACACATGTACCACTCATAGAATCTCCCATCTGGGAAAACACATAAACAAAATGCTAATCATGAAACTCACCCACAAGTGAAGCAACAAATAAAGGAACTCGTCTCGATAAGCAGAACATAAATGAAATACAAATTGTTCCCCTCTATAAAAATCAAAAGCATACATGTATGACATCATCTGGCACAATGGCCTCCAGCCTACTATATGAAACACATCAACGGGCCGGGCCTCCCCTCATGGGCGCCCTCTACTCGTGTGAATACCCTGTTGTGACACATCTGTCAGAAGTCTACGACAATCTCTCACCAAGTTGTTTGTATCTCCACACTCAAAATAACCTCTCTACTGAAGTGGCTGTGGAAACTTTGCAGTACAGGCACCCTGAGACCCATGAGCACCTGAAACACTGTGCGAAGCCTGAAGTGCAAACTGAACTGGTTGACACACAAACATCTACCATGTCGTACCCTACCTCCAAATAAGGACCATTATATTTCTCCGACCTACGAGGCCTCCTCGCCTCCCTGTCCTCTATTTCCTGACCTCGCCTGTCCTCTCTCTCCTAGTCCCACATGCTTCTACTCGACGAGCGATCCCTACACCTGCTGAACAAAATATCCAACTCTAACTCCCGAGCCATGCTGAACTGAATATCATGACTGAGTCCCTCAATGAATCTACAGACATGCTCTCTAACTGTAACGACCAACGCAGGTGCATGCCTGGACAAATAACTAAATCTCACGGCATACTCTGATACTGACATAGTGCCCTGACGCAGATGCTCAAACCCCGCGCACCATGCGTCTTGAAGGGACTGAGGTACAAACTATCTCAAGAACATCTATAAAAACTGCACCCATGAAAGTGAAGCTGCCTCGGCCGGGCCACCCAACTCGTACCCCTGCCATAACTAAAAAGCCGCTCCTCTAAGCTTAAACGTAACAAAAGTAACCCTGCTCGTCTCCACAATATTCATAGTGCGAAGAATGCGGTGACACTCCTCCAAGAAACCATGTGCATCATCAGTCGCCAATCCACTGAAGGTAGGAGGGTGGTACTTCTTGTACCTTTCAAGTCTAAGATGTTCTTCCTCAGATGTTGCTGCCCTAACCACGGGTTGTACTGGGACCACAGGATGTGTCACC
The DNA here is from genome assembly GCA_005239495.1 of Nicotiana undulata. Lineage (NCBI taxonomy): Eukaryota > Viridiplantae > Streptophyta > Magnoliopsida > Solanales > Solanaceae > Nicotiana > Nicotiana undulata. Next base: position 92,908 of record ML270859.1, on the reverse strand, counting down.
ATGACACCTAGAACCTGACCAAGACGAACTCGTTGCTCTAGAGTGTGGGGGGGAGTCTAAGCTCATCCCCCGATCTATGAAGTAGCCAATGCACCCAAAATCAACCCCGTCTGAGTCAATGTACCAAACACACTCAGGAACTGTGCTAAGGTCTCCTAAAGTCCAGGGGTAACAACAGACGCCTCCGTTACCTGCCATCCCCCCAACCGAAACTACTTGCAGCTCCTCAACTGCTGTTCTTGTAGGTGCCCTAACTGCGGCACGTGATCCTCGTCAGCATCTGCCTCATCCTCTAGCGACATCTTATCTGGGGTTAACATCATCAAGATTTGCAGCTCGTGTCCTCTCCGTCTGTGAGAGAATGGAATGATAAAAGCTCAAACTTCTATATCAATGAACTCACACGATAGGAATGAAGGAAGTGAAATTTTCCTAGTAGGTTTGTAGCCTCTCGAAGATAAGTACAAGCGTCTCTGTACCGATCCTCAAGACCCTACTGAACTCGCTTATGGCTTGTAGCACCTATGAACCTAGAGCTCTGATACCAACTTGTCATGACCCATTTTCCCCTCCGTTGGGTATCGTGATGGCACATATTCTTAAGGACTAGGTAAGCCTAACATTTTCGGAATAACAACAATATTGAATAACATCTAATAATTTCTGAAATGAAATTCTTTATACAATTTAAAATTTTTCCAAAACCGATAATACAACTCATAAGATCTACAAAGATTTCTACAACTTCTAGATACAACTGTTTGGAAATAGATAAAAACAATTTGAATACAAAAATAGGAAGGTGACTCCGAAGCCTGCGAACGCAGCAACAGGTTTACCTTGAGTCTCCACAGCACTAATCCTCGTTGCTAGCTAGTGATCAATTGGCTTCACAATACCTGGATATTCACAAAAATATGTAGAAGTGTAGTATGAGTACACCACAGCGGTACCCAATAAGTATCAAGACTAACCTCAGTAAGTAGTGACGAGGAACAATCAAGACACCTACTGGACTAAACAACCTGAACAAATATGGGTATGGAAACAACAGAGTATGATATCTACAGAAAGACTATGCGATATGACTAACAGTACAATAATTGCAATAAGAAAGGAAGACAACAAGTATCAGCAGAATACCAAAATGATGACACATAAGGGTGAATGGAAACATATCCAAAATTCGAAATCACAGATACCGAAAGGACAAGTTATAACTCAACAACAATGACCTTTTTCACATTAGTTTTTAGTCAATAAACTCCACGAGGTTCCGAACCTCTGGATAATCATAACTCACGGGTCTCAACACCAGAACCCTAACACTTGGCATCATCTTCCCTCATTACACCTCATAACAACACTGACAACTCACACGCCAAATAGAGGCATTCTCACACAAAAGGAAAGTAAACAAGGGTATCTATACTCAACAATAACAAGGAAGCCCCTAAATCCGATAAGAGTGATTAACTACTTGTATGTTTGTGCAAGTGTCCTAACTTAGTTCAAACCAGCTAGTAAGCATAAGAAAAAGGAACGGACAACACATATAATGTTTTCTCACAACTTTCATAAGATAAGGCTCACACATGTAAGCATACCACTACACAAATATCAACAACAATGCCCCCAAGCCATCACAAGTCATCACAAAATAATCCCTGACACAACCCGCCTTGTCTTGCCACGTGTGCAATAGTAAAGTAAATGCATGCTATGTCTCGCCACACGTGCATAATCATGTTCCCATCTTGTCTTGCCACATGTGCAACCCACATACACACACACACACACACACACACACACACACACATATATATATATATGTATATATATATATATATATATATGTATATATATATATATATCCCGCCTTGTCACGCCGCATGTGCAAATATCGATAGTAACAATAACACAGTAGAAACATCGTGTAACCCCGTATCAACAATTGCATGGCATAAACCTCGTGCATCACAATAATAACAACCGCACAACAGAAACCTCGTGCAACACCACAAGAAGTACAACAACAACAATGGCAATAATACAGAGTACAATAAGTAAATCAACTCAAGAAGCTTCGATCACAAGAAACGGTAGAGCTAGTTCACAAGGAATAACCATAATAAGTAATACTAGGTGTAATAAGAACAACTCAACAAGTAAGAAATAAATACGTAACAATAGTCCCAACATGTACAGTTAAACAACCAAGAAACTAACACGAGTAAATTAATTCCAAATAAGGGCAAGTCCACTAAGGCATAGGATTTCTAAGCTTCTTTTTAATTTTGGACAATTATGGGAGAGATACAGCCAATTCAAATAAAGGTACGCAGCAAGAAGATCACCATAAACTCAATTAAGGGAGAACATTTACAGAAGGGATAATTACAACTTCAATTAAAGATAAGCAGTTAGGGAAAAAATAACATGGAAATAGAAGAGATTACAGTTTCAATTAAGGCATATATGAATCAAGTAACAATAAGAGTGGATCATGAAGCTATTGATTCCAATTAAGAAGGTGAAGGTGAAACTAGTAAGTAAGGAACGTAATCATAACACGAACAACTCCATATTCAATGAATACAAGAACCTAGGAACTCTAAGAGGCCAATTTCCACAAATAAGTCCTAGCACGTACTCGTCAACTCGCGTACACGGACTACAATGAACATAAGACTCAAATCCTATGGGGTAGTTCTCCCACAGTAGGATAGGCAAGATACTTACCTCAATGAAGACAAACCTATACATCTGGGACGAATTCCTACTTACTTTTCTTAGTAATGGTAACGAAGGTATGCCAGGGGAAGCTCGGGCCAACCTATGTCTCAGTAGCTGCCCGAGAAAGGACCACTCAATCCAGACAGGTTCTCACTTGTGGGAGGGTACTCCGAGTAGTGGGTACCTCGTAGGACCTCGACCCGCCTACTCGGGTCTTGTATGGATATGCAGGAAGGGGTGCTCCTAGGTGTGTGTAGGGGTTGTGTTTGTTCGCGAGAAAGGATTCCTCGTCAATTAAGTTTGGGGGGTGTAGCGGATCGAAGGGAGTGCGATAGGGCATCATCTATCCGGGTCGGTGCCGGACTCTTTTCATTCAGTCTCCCAATAAACGAAAAAGGATTTCTGGTGACACGAAAGCTGTGCTCGACGCTCTCTTTCCTATTCCACTGCAATGAACTTCTCGGGTGAAATGACCTACGAACATCTCAAATCTAACCAAAGTAACTTCAAAGAACAAATAAAGTTCACAAGACTATTCCGGATCATAAAGTCTCAATCTTTATCAAAACCTAAAAATCGATCCCAAAAGTTGACCCCCGGGCCCGCACCTCAGAACTCAAAAAATTTCACAAAACTCGAACACCCATTCTGATACGAGTTCAACCATACTAAAATTATCAAATTCTGATACCAATTCGTCTCTCAAATCATGATATTTCATTTTGAAAACCATCTTCAAAAACCACCATTTTCCTCAACTCAAAACACAAATTAAATGATAATAATAAAGATAAAATCATGGAATATAATAAATATTAGGTGAGGAACACTTGCCCAATCGTTTTGGTTGAAAAACCCACAAAGAACATCCCAAAATCAAAGTCTGAAACTCAAAATATGAAGAAAATGGCCAAACTGTCGACTTAAATGATTCTACTAGGGTTCCCGCATCTGCGGAAAAGGAGGTGCACCTGCGCATATGCATTTGCGAGAAAGAGTTCGCATCTGCGAACTCACCTATCCATGTCTGGATCCGCATATGCATATTTACAGTCGCACAAGTGGCACCGAAGAAGTGCAAGGGGAAAATGCAGAAGCGAGGTTCTCCGCAAGTGCGACCGTTGGACCACAAAAGTGGCCTTCGCACATGTGTGCCTGCCTCCGCAAAAGCGCGAGCTCCCAGGACCTTTTGACATCAGAAGCGATTAGACTTACGCACGAGCGGAGCCGCACCTGCGCTCCAAGATGTCACAGGTGGGAGACACCATAATCAGACCTGCTTAAAACTATGAAAATCATCCAAAACTCGACCGAAACATGTCCAGGGCACCCGGGACCCCGTCCCAGCATACCAACAAGTTCAATAACCTAACACGGACCGGCTCAAGGGCTTAAATCACATCAAACAAGGACAAAACTACGAATCAAACCATGAATCGAACTTATGAATTTCCAATTCTTCCAACTTCTAAAACTCGTACGGAAAGCTATCAACCCAACTCGGAATGACGTCAAATTTTGTAGAAAAAGCACAAATGATATAACGGAGCTGTTCCAACTCCCAGAATCGTACCCCGACCCCGATATCACCAAATTCAATTATTGATCAAACCTTTCCACCTTCCAAACTTCAACGTTTTGAACTTTCTCCGAAATGCTTCAAATCACCCTACGGACCTCCAAACCCAAATCCGGACGTACGCCTAAGTCCAAAATCACCATACGAAAGTGTTCAAGATCTTACGCCTATGAACATAGCTTAAATTCTCAATATGATCGGCCGTATCGTTAAAATAGATTAATGATGCGTTATTCAGATTTGCCTTATTTATTTTTGGAATATTTCCTAGAAACTGCAAATTTCATTCTAAAATTAGTTCCTTCTAAGTTAATACATGTTGATACGCTCAAATTACACTTAAAATAGTGTAAAGAGATCGATGTCAAATATAGTAACCCAACAAGGTTGGGGTCGAATCCCACAGGGAATAGGCGTGAAAGGTTTACTTGAACAGTGTGAATCTTAACTTAAATCATATTTCTGTTCCGTTAAAGTAACAAGAGTATGGTAATAGATTGGATTGTAATTTTGTAAAATAGTAACAAGTATGATTGAATAAGGTTGTAATTAATTTGATTAACTAAACCAATGTTGTGTCCCCTTCAATGAAATGTAATGCTATCAGTGTTAATATGATATATTTCTAATGGAAGGTCTTTTTTGATATGCAAATGATTTCTAAGTGACTACCCAATATTTTCCAATAGTTGGGTAGTATTTCTCTTTATGATTTTTCCAAATATAAAAGAGTTCCAATTAAGCGAAACCAATTTATGCCAAATAAAACACACTTATTCCTAAGTGATTCTATTAAACAAGGTTTAAGCCTTGAGTCTTTGATATTTACTTCTACCAAACCCTAACTCACTTTTCAAAGTAAAGAAAGAATATAATGGCACTTGTTAATGTTTGTAACCACCAACAATAAATGAAGATTGAGAAGTAAATAAATATCAACCAACCAGTATACATATATTCAATGTTAAACACCAAATAACATTACACCCATTTAGGGTCCTTAACCTTAGTATTTAAACTTAGCTACACATGCTAAAATAAAAAAAGATAGGAATATTAAATGCCATAAAGCTTACAAAGTGCAAGATTCTTCACTCTTAATGCTTCCAAAAGATGAGAATATTCAAAGTATGGAATGTAGCTCTTTTCTCAAACAAGATGGCCCCACAAAACCCCAATAAATCTATTTATAGTGGGCTAAAACTCGGGACCAATTTCGGACAAAAATGCCCCTCTAGGTCAACTATGCGACCGTATTTCTGTCGCATAACAAATATGCGGTCTGCATTTCCTTCAAGTCCACCGCATCTTCAGAACCCTAGGTTACAGGAAGTCGTCGCATTCTGGTTACGCGGTTATCATTCTTGATATGCGACCGCATAGTAGCATCGCATTTCTGACTCAACAACTTCTACAGGAAGTTTCGCGATCAATTATGCGGTCCGCAAACCAGTTATGCGGTCGCATAATGGACCACATTTCTTTCACTTGGATTTGGCCATACTATCTGTTGGACTTTGTGGTCTCCCTAGGCATTATGCGGTCCGCATGTTGGATTTGCAGTCCGCATTCTCATATCTGCGATCGCATTTTGCCTTTTTCTTGTCCTTTTGCAGGTTTGATTTCATTTCCATGTTTTTGGGTTCTCAAGTCTCATGCACTGCAAAACATCAAAATTACATAAGTATGAAAGATAATTGAATTTAAAACGAGCTAAAATCTAAGCAATTGGTATTAAATGTGCCAAATTTCTCCGGCACATCAACACCCCCAACGTAAACTCTTGCTTGTCCTCAAGAAGCTAAAACTTTTCTATCCTATTCTAGGCTCCAACTAAAACAATATGAAACAATAGTGAACGTGGACGGTGTTAATCGTCAGTATTACAAGCATGCACCTTCGTTTATTTAACTTTCCTGAACAATCACTGTTATTTACAAAGAAACTAATCAACTTGTGAACTTTGAGCCTCGACCAACTTGACAAAATGTTAATCTCAGCCTAGTGCACTTGCATCTGACTTCAAGAACTCAACTTCTGTTTAACCTCATAATTCATGTGCCCTCACCAGAAAGAAGGTCCCAACTCACAGTATTTACAATGACAACAAAAAGGGACATATTCACAAAGACACTCACTCTCACAAAGAGTTTCAAGTGTTACAACACATCATACCATAAGCTTGCCCTTATTTTAATTCGTCGCCCATTCAAGAACATTCGGTTGGAGATCCAATAAGGACTTTTTAAGCTTGTAATATAGGCTTAAGGAAGGGTCGGATAAACATTTGGTTACAAGTGACTACACCCTCCTTGAATACTACTCCTATTTTCCTTTCTTGTTGCCCTTTGTTTTTTTTCAAACCACATAGCCCTCATTGGCTCCTAGTTACCATCTCGAACCACCTTAACTACCTCTCTAATTATTTTTTTCAAGGCTCCATATTTATATTTATACAAATATTTTCTTTTCTTCTTTTCTTTTTCTTTTTTTCTTCTTTTTTTTTTAAATATATTTTTCTTATGGAGCTTGAATGATTTCATGTGAATATTTTGAGGTATACTTTACTACACTCAATGTACAACCTTGCCAATTTCCAATTCGACACCACACCCCCAACTTAGGCTTTTAGCCTCATTTTCAATGTTCAAGGAGGGACGGGTTCAAAAGATGGAATTATTTTGCAAAAGGGTAAAGGTTTGTAATGAGGTGGCAAAAGAAAAGGTTAAAGGCTCAAATGGGGTAACTAGTGATAATGTCTATACAATAGGTAGCTTGAAAGGCTAACTGGGTTTTCAAATAACACAAAGACTGCCTAAGGTCATTTCTCCAACAAAATGTACTTATCATTAGCATCGAAAGACCAACCCGGAAAGTTCTAGATGACAGAAGTAAATACCAGAATTATTTACACGAAACTAACACACATGGCAAATGAACTGTTTGACTCAACATAGTTTTAGCTTTCGAGCCAACACTTTGCAACTCGGATCTTCATCATATTACGTGAATGATTCTAAGTAAACATAGAGTCAAAGAGCCAGCCTCAAGTTCACACAGACGATTAATCATAAACTATATATATTTTATTTTTATATATCAACGGAAGGGTACAGGTTATTTACAGACATACATGCTTGAAACTAGATAACTACACCAAACCGGCCAAAATGTTTTGTCCTCCTGCCATGGTTCTACTATTACACCCTTGGAAAAGAACCCGGCGAAGAAAAACCAAGGGGAATTATTTGCTGATTACTAAGGATGTACATGCATACAACTATTTACACAAATTTGTTTTTGTTTTTTTCTTATATCTACAAAGACAAAGACAAAGACAACATAAATATATACAAGAGTTAACTAGAAATTTGCTTATATAACACCAATATGTACAAGAGTTACAACTTACAGAAAGTCATACATCACAAAGAGTCATATAAGGCTATCCCACCCCCCAACTAAAATCACACATTGTCCCCAATGCATAAGAAATGTAAAAATAGAGTTTAGGGGCTCCCTGAGGCGCACTAATCGCTATGGGAGTCGAAAGTCGGCTGAATGATGGTGGGGTCACCCTCTGATGCCGGAGCTGGGGCTGATGAGATCTCAGCCTGAGGGGTGACCTCCACTGATGGAGGAGGGATCTCCAACTGCTCTGATACTGAAGCTGGGGCCTGTGAGCTGCTAGCCTCGCCTGCTGGTAGCTGAGTGGTCGATGGATGTGTGGGGGCGACCATGTCTACTAGCGAATATGTTATCGCCTGCTGAACATGTTCTTCTTCTTCTTTCTTCTCTGCAACTTTAGGGACAACAATCTCCTTGCCTTTCTCCTGAGGACCCTCATCCTCCTCGGACCATGACTCCTCATCAGTCTCCTCCTCGTCTGTCTCCCCATCCTCGGACTTTGCAGAGTGTCCGGAATCTTCCCTAGGAGGGATGTCAATGTGTGCAAGAAGAGCTGGAGTCAAGGAAGCACCAACAGCCCATGGCTCATGAGATGTCATCAAGGTGGAGAAGTCAAGGCCTAACCTAGTAACGGACGTGCCTACTCCCTGCTCTCCTTCCTTCGGCATGAAGGAGGATAGATCGAACTCCAGATTTTGCATTTTGTGGAGTTCTTCAGTGAGTCAACCTCTTTACGGAGCTTGGGAAGGTATCCAATCTCACCCCGCTCTACCCTCTCAAGCCTTACCTCAATCTTCTTGAGGCGATCCTCGTAAGATGAATGCTGCTGCTGGAGTGCTATCATTGAGGACTGGATAGGAGTAACGGCCTGCCAGATCAAGATGGGGAGGTTCTTCAGAAGCCGTTCTACCTTAGCATTTGCATGCTGAGCTAAGAGACTTAGCCTCGAAAGGGCAGGCAGTGCGATAGAAGGCTGGGCAATAGTGGCCTGAGAAGTGGGTTGTGGAGTGGCAGTGGATGTCACTCTGGCTAGAGCAGAAACATGCGTTTGGGAATCTGAGATATCTGTATCAACAGAAATTTGGATCTGAACCTCTGGTGTAGTAGCAGCTACCTGTGGCACCGCGTTACTGATGCGCGTGATATATATATCCTTCAACGCTTTCCCAATCTTGTCATAGTGTTGCATTGAGGGGACATCCACAACCTTACAGAGGGTTGTGATCAAGCATGGGAAAGGAAGTGAAGTGGATTTCTGGTTGGCTCGGACTCCTAACTCTCGTAAGATGATGTCACCCACATCAATCTTTATCCCGGTCATAATGCAGGCAATGAGAAGAGCTTTCTCAATGCTTATGTCAGTCTCATTCCGGGATGGTATCAAGCGAGAGGTGACAAAGCTGAGACAGAGTCTACCTTCTCGTGTGAGATCTTCCTTGAATATTTTATGCAGAGGGTCAATCCAAGCGGGGGTCCCCGTTGTGATGACTGAGGCAATCCAGGAACGCTCACCATCTCTGTTGGCCCATTTGGCCTCATACTCAACCGTGCCCGGTCTCAAGCTTTTAAAATATATATTATTTATTGTGCCTTTGTCAGAAAGAACTGACTTCCCCCGAACCATGACAGTCTCGCAGAACACTTTGTTGCGTTTGTGATGAGGTGTTCTGGAAGCTCCATATGATGCATACAACTCTCGCACCAGTGTTTTATTGAAATCATCGGGCACCTCAGTGAAGCATTCCCAGTTTCTAGATGTGATGTTCTCAGATATGTGAGGGTACTGCTCCTGTAGTCCGTTCAGACTCAGCTGCTTTTCTTCAAGTATTTTCCGTTTGGAGAGCCCTTCTTTATACAACTTCATAGAGCCTGCTACCCCGAAACGGAGCTGGAAATCATCCCCTCTTTTTCTTCTTGCCCCAGCATGTAGGTCGACTGAGGACAAGGTCTCCTCCTCATTAGACTAGGAGGGATGTTCATCAATAGGATAGGATGGTTCTGCCCGTGAACGTTTGGCTTGTCGTGCTTGATGGCCGGAGGAGGCCCATTTCTTAGTAGCAGTAGTCTGCTTGGGAGCCATATCTGCAAAGAAACGAAGTGTGAGCGACATAGCATACATTAGAAGAAAAAGTAAAAAAAAATTCAAATATGCGACGGGTTATGCGGTCGCATAACCACTATGCGGACCGCAAACCTGTCGCATAATGTTAATCTGCTGAAGAGAGTCAATTATGCGATGGGTTATGCGATGGGTTATGCGATCTCATATCCACTATGCGGTTCTCATAACCATTGCAAATTGTGCACTTGTAAAACTTGTCACATTATGTGATCGAAAAACCCACCGCAAAGATGGATTTGTGATCGCAAATCAGCCGCAAACTACATATTGTATATGGCCAGTAACTGTTAGAGTATGCGGTGGCTTTGCAGTCCGCATATCACTTATGCGATCGCAAAGCCTCCGCATTTTATCATCTTCCTCAGGTCACCTAGGGTATCATATGCGGCAATGATGCGGACCGCAAAACGATTATGCGGGCTGTAGAAGTCGTCTTCTTCACAGTTTTACCTTTACCCTCTACAATGGTGACCCTAATTTCACTACCCATCAAGCCCAGACTTAATCACTTATGCAAGAGTCCCCCATTACGAGCAGATAACCCAAAGAACAAAGAGGGAGCAAGAACAAATGCAAAAGGAAACAAACAAAACAGGATAATCACACACAAAATTAAAACTAAAAATTAACAGGGATTGAAATTGGGAAAGGAGAACATACAAGAATTTGATGAACGAGAAACAATAAAGGAGATGAATTCAACAGTTATGATCTTTGTTCACTTGTTCAAGTTCAAACTAGTCGTTTTCCCTTATTCTTCTTTTTTTTCTTTTTGTTTTGTTTTTGTTTAAGTGCGAAGTGTGTGCGTTTGAGTGCTGGTGTGCTGATGATCGGGATTGACAAGGCCACATACTTGTGAAAGTTGCGGTGGTTAAGTCACCGCATAACACCTTATGTGATTGCATAAGTGTTATGCGGTGGTTTTAGCTGAGGTTGCTCTTTTCCATAATGCGGTGCACTTGTGCGATCGCATACCAGATATGCAGTCCGCAAAGTGCACGTCCTCACTGCATTTCAGCCACCAATTTTTGCTAAACAAACTGCCTAAGTCTGTGACCACTATGCGGCCCGCATAGCCAAAATGCGACCGCATATGTGTAGCAGACTTCCCATTGTGACTTTTCTACCCTTTCACTCACAATTTTACCCTGTTGTATGGCCTTTTGAAGCACCCGCACTCTAACACGCACTTTAAATTGCTCAATTTAATCTATCTAACAAAAGCTAAAATTTAAAGGACAAAAAGGATGTTACCACACATGGGTTGCCTCCCATGAAGCGCTTGATTTAACGTCGCGGCACGATGACGTTTGCTTTTCTTTGGGTTCACTCATTGGTCAGGCATGGACCTTCTTTGAGAGCCAATTGTTCCACCACGTGTTTTTCTCCATCTTTTCCCAAGTAGTGTTTGACTCGCTGGCCATTCACCTTGAAGGTTCAGAGCCCATCCTCCGATTCTAATTCCACGGCACCAAAATGGGATACATCTACCACCTTGAACGGACCAGACCAGTTCGATTTGAGCTTGCCCGGAAAAAATTTGAGCCTTGAGTTGAAGAGCAAAACCAAGTCACCCAACTTGAACTCCCTTTTCAAGATATTTTTGTCGTGGACGAACTTCATCCTTTCTTTGTACACAGCTGCACTTTCATATGCATGGAAATGGAATTCCTCCATTTCATTGAGTTGTGTTAACCTCAAATTTGCAGCTTCAGCCCAGTCTAAGTTCAACCTTTTTAAAGACCACATGGCTTTGTTCTCCAATTCTACGGGTAGATGACAAGCCTTGTCAAAGACTAACTGGTAAGGAGAAGTGCCAATAGGAGTTTTGTACGCCGTATGGTATGCCCACAATGCGTCATCTAGCTTCCTTGGCAAGTCGGTCCTGTTAGCATTAACAGTCTTTCCTAGAATATTCTTTATCTCCCGGTTGGAAACTTCAACTTGGCCACTTGATTGGGGATGATAAGGTGTGGCCACCTTATGCTTGACGCCATATTTCTCTAGTAGCCCCGTGAAAGCCTTGTTACAGAAGTGAGACCCACCATCACTAAGAATGGCTCTAGGAGTGCCAAACCGTGTGAATATTTTTTTCTTCAAGAACGCGGTCACACTCCGTGACTCATTGTTTGGTAAGGCAATTGTTTCAACCCATTTGGACACTTAGTCCACAGCCACCAAGATGTATTTCATACCACACGATCTTACAAAAGGGCCCATAAAGTCAATTCCCCACACATCAAAGCTCTCGATCTCCATCACAAAGTGCATTGGCATTTCAAGCCTCTTAGAGATTGATCCTTGCCTCTGACATTGGTCACAAACCTTGACCATTTGATTGGCATCATGATAGATCGACGACCAATAATAACCATATTCAAGTACCTTCGTCGCCGTTCGATTGCCCCCATGATTACCCCCAACCGGTGATTCATGGCATGCCTTTAGAATTGGCATCATCCCTTTTCTGGAACACACAGCCTAATAATGTTATCAGCACAAATGAGGAACAAGAATGGTTCTTCCCAGTAATATTGCCGACACTCTCTCAAGAACTTCTTCTTCTGGTAAGCTTCCAATCCATACGGAATGAGGTTACTAACCAAGTAGTTAGCAATATCGGCATACCAAAGAGTATATGAAGAAGACAATGCCAAGATGTGCTTATCGGGAAAGGCATCATTGATATCAAGATTGTACTTCGGTCCTCCGTCCTTCTCAAGCCTAGAGAGATGATCCGCCACTTGGTTTTCTTTACCCTTGCGGTCCTTGACCTCACAGTCAAATTCTTGTAATAAGAGGACCAACCGGATCAACCTTGGTTTGGCATCTTTCTTCGCCATGAGATAGCGAATAGCAACATGATCGGTGTAGACCACTACCTTAGACCCAAAAGAATAATCTCGGAATGTTTCAAAGGCATATACAATGGCAATAAGCTCTTGCTCTGTCACAGTATAGTTCACTTGTGCACCGTTGAGCATCTTGCTTGCATAATATATGGGATGGAGAACCTTGTTATGTCGTTGACCCAGAACTGCTCCAATTGCTACACCACTGGCGTCACACATGAGCTCGAATGGAAGAGACTAATCCGGTGTGACAATAATGGGTGCCGTGGTGAGCTTCTCTTTTAGTTCCTCAAATGCCTTAAGGCACTTTTCATCAAACACAAACTTGGCATCTTTTTCAAGGAGCTTGCACATAGGATTTGCAATTTTTCAAAAGTCTTTGATAAAGCGCCGATAGAATCCGGCATGCCCTAAGAAACTTCTGATACCTTTTACCGAGGTTGGTGGGGGAAGTTTGGAGATGATTTCAATTTTTGCCCGATCAACCCCTATGCCATTATTTGAAATTTTATGGCCCAAGACAATGCGTTCGTCCACCATGAAGTGGCATTTCTGCCAGTTAAGCACAAGGTTGGTCTCCTCACATCTCTTGAGAACTTGTCTAAGATTTCCAAGACAATGCTCAAAAGAGTCACCTAACACCGAAAAGTCGTCCATAAAAACCTCTAGGAAATCCTCCACCATGTCTGAGAAGATGGACATCATGCATCTTTGAAAGGTAGTCGGAGCGTTGCACAAACCAAACGGCATCCGACTAAAGGTAAAGGTTCCATAAGGACAAGTGAATGTTATCTTTTCTTGGTCCTCCAATGCTATATTGATTTGGTTGTAACCGGAATACCCATCGAGGAAGCAATAGAATGATCTTCCCGCTAGCTGATCAAGCATTTGATCAATAAAAGGCATAGGGAAATGACCTTTGCAAGTGGCACTGCTGAGCTTCCGATAGTCCATGCATACTCTCCACCTGTTGACCGTCCGTGTTGGGATAAGCTCATTCTTTTCATTGTGAATTACTGTCATGCCTCCCTTCCCGGACTCACCCACGAACTATCCGCAATGGGGTAGACAACCCCGGCATCCAACCATTTGATTATCTCTTTCTTGACTACTTCTTGCATCGATGGATTTAATCTCCTTTGGTGTTCAACACTAGGCTTGCTTCCTTCCTTCAATTGGATTTTATGCTAACAGATTCCGGCGGGAATTCCTTGGATGTCCGCTATTGTCCATCCAATTGCTTGACGGTGCTCCCGCAAGACATTCAACAATTTACCTACCTACACATCATCCAACAAAGAGGAAATGATTACGGGTAAAGTATCATTAGAGCCAAGAAATTTATACCTAAAGTGTGATGGAAGTGGTTTAAGCTCAATATGTGGTGGCTCAATGATGGAAGGCTTTGCGGGAGGAGTGGCTCTATTCTCTAAGTCAAGAGAGATCTTCTTCGGTGCATAAGTGTAGGACCCACGTCCTTCTAATGCATTCACGTCTTCTACATACCCTCCATGTCTTCACCATCAAAGTTTAACAATATTGCCACCAAGGCCTCACCAAGGCACTCTTCCTCCATCTTCATGTCACTAGCATCTTCGACCTCATCAACAACATTTATGACTGATATCCCTTCATATGCATTTGGCAACTTCAAACCTTTACTAGCTTGGAAAGTGACTTCCTCATCATTCACTCGGAACTTGATTTCATTTCCTTCCGAGTCCTTCAAATGTCTTCCCGTAGCAAGGAATGGTCTTCCCAATATGATAGGAATTTCCTTGTCAACCACACAATCAAGGATAACAAATTCGGCCGGGAGAAGGAACTTCCCCACCTTTACCAAGACATCATCAATAATACCCACGGGTCACTTGATTGAATGGTCAGCCATTTGCAATCTCATACTCGTAGGTCTTGGCAAACACAATCCTAATTGCTTCTAAATAGCAAGAGGCATCAAATTTATGCTAGCTCCATTATCACAAAGTGCTCTTGCAAAATCCCTCAACCCGATAGTACATGGGATGGTAAATGCTCGCGTGTCTTCCTTCTTCTCAACGGTTGTTGTAGCAATGATAGAACTAACCCGGTGAGTCATATTCACAACTTCATTCTTTGTATATCTCTTCTTGATCATCAATTCCTTTAAGTACTTGGCAAATCCCGGCATCTCTTGGAAAGCCTCCAAGAAAGGGATGTTCATCGACAATTGCCTCAAAATATCATAGAACTTCTCGAACTTGCCATCATCTACTCTTCTTGCAAGCCTTTGAGGGAATGGAGGAGTAGGTCGAGGAATCAGTGGAGGAGCTTTTGGGGTCTCCTTCACCTTTTCCTTAACCTCTTCATGCTTTTCTTTTTGTATTTTCACCTCTTGGGAGGGCTTCTCACTTTCAACAACAACCGACACCTCAACTTGTGCCTCCACTTCTTGCTCAAGATCATCTACCTCAACTACTTGTTCACTTTCATCTTGAAGAACTTTCCCGCTTCTAGTAGTAATAGCCATGCAATAAGAAGATGAACCACTCACATTCCCCTTTGGGTTGACAATTGTATTACTTGGAAGAGTACCTTTGAGCTTGGGATTTTGTTCTCTTGACAAGTCTCGCATTTGCATCTCAAGATTTTGTATAGAGGCGGTATGTGAACCTACGATTTCGGACATGTTCTTCATTGTAGCCTCACCTCTATCTTGATTTTGCAAACTTTTCTCAAGCAATCCTTCCATCTTGGATTCATTTGAAGGTCCCTTCTTGTAATATTTCGGTGGAACATGGGGGTTGGAACTCCGGTTGGCATAGTTCCTATTGTTGTTGTTCCAATTACCTCGTCTCGAACCACCTTGGTCATTGCGCCAATTTTGTTGGCCTTACCCTTGTGGGTTTTGCCTCCATTGATTTTGTTGGCAATACCCACCTTGAGGATTGTGAACATAGTTGGCTTCTTCAAAATCTTGATTTTCCATTGGTTGCATGTCATCCACAACATTTACTTTCTTAGTTTGATTTTTCGTGAACATCTTTGTCAACACATCGATGTTTGTGGCAAGACAGACAATCCTCTTGGTTCTCTTTGATCATGTTGGTAAGAGAGGGAGTACCAAAGGAAATTCCACCACTAGTATCTTCCGAGTGCCATGCTTGATTGTGTTTGGCCATTTTGTCCAGAATCTGTGTGATCCTAGGAAATGATTTGTCCATGAAAGATCCGTCTGCTGCATTTTTGGCTATGGATTAGGATAGTGGATCAAATCCCATGTAAAATTTCTCCATCAAAATCTTCTCCCGAAAACCATTGTTCGGTGACCTCACCAAGTACAACTTGAATCGATCCCACTTCATGTAAATGTTCTCCTGGAAGTTGCTTGAAGAAGAAGATTTTATCTATAATCTCGGACTTCTTGCTTCGTGGGAACCACTTGGACAAGAATGCACGGACAAGTTTGGGCCAAGATGTGATAGATTGAGGAGGTAGATTTTGAATCCACTTTCTTGCCTCTCCGGTCAATGAATATTTGAACACCCGCAATCTCAAAGCATCATCTGTCACATTGTTTTCTTTATGCATGGCGCACACACCCAAGAAATTCCTAAGGTGTTGCATTGGATCATCATCTGTAGAGTTCCTGAATAATCCTTCCGCCTTAAGCATTAGGATTAACCCGTGCTCTACTTTGAATGTGGCAGCTTCAACACGTGGAGGCAGAATAGCGTTGGTGTCGTCAATGTATTCCTCAATGTCCTCAAAATTATTTTCCTCTTCATCATATTCGACATCGGCCATTTTCACCTGACACACCAAGCAAAGCAAACAAAATGTGATGGAATAGAAACGATGTAAAGTAAAGTTCACACTATTTAGTAATTTCAAAACCGTATTCCCCGGCAACGGCGCCAAAATTTGATACGCTTAAATTACACTTTAAAATAGTGTAAAGCGATCGATGTCAAATATAGTAACCCAATAAGGTTGGGGTCGAATCCCACAGGGAATAGGCGTGAAAAGTTTACTTGAACAATGTGAATCTTAACTTAAATCATATTTCTATTCCGTTAAAGTAACAAGAGTATCGTAAAATATTGGATTGTAATTTTGTGAAATAGTAACAAGTATGATTGAATAATGTTGTAATTAATTTGATTAACTAAACCAAGTTTGTGTCCCCTTCAATGAAATGTAATTCTATCGGTGTTAATATGATATATTTCTAATGGAAGGTCCTTTTTGATATGCAAATGATTTCAGTGACTACTCAATATTTTCCAATAGTTGGGTAATATTTCTCTTTATGATTTTTAAAAATATAAAAGAGTTCCAATTAAGCGAAACCAATTTATGCCAAGTAAAACCCAATTTTTCCTAAGTGATTCTATTAAACAAGGTTTAAAGTCTTGAGTCTTTGATAGTTACTTCTACCAAACTCTAACTCACTTTTCCAAGTAAAGAAAGAATATAATGGCACTTGTTAATGTTTGCAACCACCAACAATAAATGAAGAATGAGAAGTAAATAAATATCTACCAACCATTATAAATATATTCAATGCTAAACACCCAATGACATTACACCCATTTAGGGTCCACAACCTTAGTATTTAAACTTAGATACACATACTAAAATACAAAAAGATAAGAATATTAAATGCCATAAAGCTTACAAAGTGCAAGATTCTTCACTCTTAATGCTTCCAAAAGATGGGAATATTAAAAGTATGGAATGTAGCTCTTTTCTCATACAAGATGCCCCCACAAAACCCCAATAAATCTATTTATAGTGGGCTAAAACTCGGGACCAATTTCGGACAAAAATTCCCCTCTAGGTCAACTATGCGACCGCATTTCTGTCGCATAACAGATATGTGGTCCGCATTTCCTTCAAGTCCACCGCATCTTCGGAACCCTAGGTTACATGAAGTCGTCGCATTCTGGTTATGTGGTCCGCATTATTGATATGCGACCGCATAGTAGCATCGCATTTCTGACTCAGTAACTTCTACAGGAAGTTTCGCGATCCATTATGCGGCCCGCAAACCTGTTATGCGGCCGCATAATGGACCACATTTCGTTCACTTGGATTTGGCCACACTATCTGTTGGACTTTGCGGTCTCTCTTGGCATTATGCGGTTTGCATGTTGGATTTGCAGTCCGCATTGTCAAATCTGCAATCGCATTTTGCCTTTTTCTTATCCTTTTGCAACTTTTGATTTCATTTCCATGTTTTTGGGTTCTCAAGCCTCATGAACTGCAAAACATCAAAATTACATAAGTATAAAAGATAATTGCATTTAAAATGAGCTAAAATTTAAGCAATTAGTATTAAATGTGCCGAATTACTCCGGCACATCACATGTGACATCTATAAGTCTGTGGGCTGAATGTAAGCTCACTCTGTGGCATGTTCAGATATAGTATTCTCCCGCATATGTGCTGAAAGGCAAAGCAGATATGTAAGTTGGAACTAAGAATGGATAGGTGCATCGGATATCCAAGAAAACGAATGCAGGTTTATTTATTGTCCTAAAGTAATTAAGGCAATTGTAAAAACAAATGCAGTTTTCTAGATAAGAACTGGTTAACATGTTCCTAGAAGTAAACTAGTTTTACAAGAACTAGGCAAAAAATAACTAGATGTCCAAGAACATCAAAACCTACACGTCAGAATGGACGTTCCATTGCATTTAAGTAGTGGGAGAACATTAATAGACATAATATGCTTTTATCGAGTGGTAGAGATGTTTGAACAGTGAACACTATAGTAAGAAGTCACTCATATTTCAGTACCGTAAGGTAATGAAGGTAATATTAGCAGTACTTCATCGTAGTGGGAGAATACTAAGGAATATCATAGTTTGGTGCACACTCTTGGGATAGTATTGATAAAAGGATCCCTAAAGAGTTTAATACCAAACTAGATAGTTGCGACAAAGCACTACTGGACAAATAGTTCATCAGAAATAACTTGGCAATATTCTTTAACAAAGCCTTATTTGGTGAAAACTTTTAATAGTCATGTAAAAGAATGCTTGAGAAAGTTGTGGATGAATGGTTATAAGTCTAAGTGGGAGATTATTGGGGCATATACAATTAACCATACCTTTAGATAAAGTATATTATAATAATTGTTATCGTTAAAAGTTTAAGTGGGAGATTGTTGGGATATATACTATTAACTATCAGTTTGGTTTGGATATAGTATTTATTATGGAATAATTATTTATTCAATTTTAATAAAGTTTTAAATAGATCATATATTAGTATGTGTCTTTTTCATATATAGTAGATAATTTAGTGTATAGAGTTTAGCTTATACACAGAATTAAATTATCGGTTCTTATAAGTATAAACTTTGAGTTCACAATCAAATGATGGAATTGGACAAACCATCATGGATGATTGTGGCACAAGATAAAATATAATTTATCTTGGTTATGAAAATGGTTTAATTCCAACTTCTTGTGCTAGTACATTTTGTATGTACTGAATGGACCAAGTAGAGATAAATATTTTATACTGACTTAATAAAATAAATTCTCTAGCCATTAAATGTTCTTATACTCGTAATCTTGATATATTTATTAGAT
Source organism: Nicotiana undulata (assembly GCA_005239495.1). NCBI lineage: Eukaryota > Viridiplantae > Streptophyta > Magnoliopsida > Solanales > Solanaceae > Nicotiana > Nicotiana undulata. The sequence goes on along the minus strand of ML270859.1, from coordinate 73,627 downwards.
GTGTACATTATTATTATTATTTTAATTTATTAAAAGGTGAGATTCTTTCGTGTGTCAATATGCCTGGTAAATTAGATAATAATAATGTACATTGGCGAAATATAGTTAGTTGATGAAATCCATGTTTCGGTTTAGAGATTGATGATACACCTGTAAATCCGGCCGGTGGATTTGTTTTATTCGACACATGAAATAGGTTAAGTAAAATCCTAAAGAAAATAATCAATAAATTAAGTTGTCATTAATTTAATTTTATTGATTAGTATCTGAATCTTAATACGGAGAGTTAAATAATATTTAATGGATGAATATCAAAATTGAATAAGGAGTACAATTACGAATTTTAGTTGAATAATTCGTAATTAATTACGATGGATATTAATTTCGCAAATTAAAAATTAATTTCATAATTGGAAGCCTTGTTAATTAAATTATTTGGTCCCTGTTGTGCATATATAATAGAAAATAAAGGAATCATTTTTTTGGTAGAAAGAAAAACCCGTTTTGAAAAAGAGTTTTAACCCTTATATCTTGTTCTATAAATACATAAGGTTTTCCACCTAGAGAAGAATAGAGGGTGGCCGAATTCTTTAGTCTTTTTTCTAGAAAATTTTGTTCACACGAAATTACTTTTTCCGGATAATATTTGAGTAACACAGTAGAAGACCGTGGAATGTTGAGAGATCGTGATCGTGCGGGTGGTGGAGATTTCATTGAGTTGCTGTGCAATTGGAGGCTCACGTGATAGAGGAGCTTTGTTCGCGCTTCAAGAGGTAACTTGTGAAATCCTGTTTATATTATTTATAGATTACATATAATTTTGATACTGAAATTACTTCCGCTGCTAATAATAATCCACAAAAAATCGAAGATAACTAGAAGTCTTATTGGTTCTCTTGTTCGAATTTGTTAGACTTTGGAGGGTAAGAAAGAAAGTGAGTGAGAGTTTTGTGGACCTCTTTTTTTGGTATGGTGACCACGTCTTTCTCATGCCCCCTAACATTGCGGCATTGATATGGCAAATCCAATGCAAATATTCTCATTTCTATATTGACTCGCTCGACTTTCAGATGATGACGAAATCCTAAATGTTGTATTATGCTAATTTCATTGCGTATACAACTGCTCCGTCCAAGGGAATAGCTTCATAACTATGGAATAAACGGCCAAATAACTGTTTAATAGAGTTACAATTTAATAATTGCAATTTCATCCAACCTCATTTAGATTTTCGGTTTAGATTTACTGTAAAAGTCAGTTTTTTTTTCTTCTTTTTTTCCCCCTATTTCAGGACTGCAAATACTTTATACAACCATAATATTCAATTTCTCATTATTTTGTGGTAATGTATTCGAATCAAATTGGACATTGCAAAAATAAAGCACCGCAAATTTCAGAAACATCACCGTTTATAATCAGGAGAAATTAGAGATGGGTATTGTTCCTCGTAATAATAAATTCCGTGATCAAACTTCGAATCTCGTAGCTTCAACACAATAAGAAGCGAGGATACTGATAAATACTTAACTAAAAATATGAACTACATTTTAAGAACAAGGAATTTGGAATGGACATATCTTCACTAAATTTTTTTGAAGATAAACTCATAAAATTTTAAACATTTTTTGGTTCAAATCTGTAAAAACTTGTATAATGTTATATGTGGAGAATATTGAACCAGAAACCAGAACTGGATCTAGAATTTCTAAAGCATGGGTGCACCACTAAAGAAAAGGGAAAAATGTATTAAGTGAGAATCAATTCATGTTCCTTTGGGTAAATACTAAGAATACAAACAAGTGTACCACTAAGCCGTTTTCGAACATGAGTGTCAGCAGATAATATTACACCAATTCTTAAAATACATACATAAAATATATAATTTGACGGAAAGAGTATGGTTTACCTGCCCCATAGTTTATCTTATAAATTCGCCTATTCCTGAAACAATCGATTTTTCCGGTATTGCATAAATATTAGACGGCAAATTTTTCTTGTGAATGTCCTTTTGTTGATAGTTTATTGGGATTCGAGGCCTACAATGAGGCCCTTCGTCCCAACAGTTCTATATGCTTGAACATACTAGTATTTTTGAACGTGTGTTGCACGTTAGTAATTGTCACGACCCAAAACTCTAACATGTCGTGATGGCGCCTATCGATGGTACTAGGCAAGCCGACTTTTCAAAAATACTTCAATAATTCACAAAAAGGATAATTCCATGCTTTTTCATACTAGAAATTTTCATAATAACCGCAGTTGAACCCAAAATAAAATTAAAATGCGAAAAACTAACCCCAAACATCGGGGTGTCACCAAGCCATGAGCATCTAGATAGCCAGTCTAAAACAACCAGTGTCTAGGTATCAATACAGAACATAAAGAAATATAGAAGGCGAGACAAGATCATGCGGACGCCGGCAGTTACCTCGTAATTCCCCAGTACTCGATCGCGCCCGAACTCAACGACCCCCGTGATCAAACACAATTGGATCTGCACATGAAGTGCAGGGTGTAACATGAGTACAACCAACTTCACAAGTAACAGAAATAAATAAGGAACTGAGAAACAGATACGAGCTATACAGTACTATTAATTTCAGTAATTTCAACATTTAAGAATAGACATAAGTAAATGCCGGTAACATGAGTCAAATCAGTTGCATTTTTACGAAGTTCAAGTAAAACCAATTATAACAAGTTTTCGAAAATTCAGAACAGTAGCATGAATCAGCTAAATGCAGCAACAAAGAAGACAGATGCAACCTCCAAGGGTTCAGTCACTCAAGCTCTCAATAGCTCAATGCTCGGCACTCAACCCTCAATATAAAAGCTCAATAGGTACATGCGCTCACTGGGTGTGTGCATACTCCATAGAGTCTCCTATAGCCCAAGTGATATAATCCGCACGGACAACTCACGTGTTGCACGGACAACTCACGTGCTATAGTATCATATCAAGATCCACACAGATAGCTCACGTGCTACCATATCATATCAGAATCCGCATGGACAACTCACGTGCTAAGGTACAACATCATGATTCGCAAGGACAACTCACGTGCTACGAAATCTATACCTCACAAACAGGCCCTCGGCCTCACTCAGTCATAAACCTCTCTAGTCTCACAGCCCTCAGTAATGAAAGTGAATCAGCCCAAATCAAAAGGGCTATAATACATCAACAGGGAATAACAGAGACTGAGGTAAAAATATGCAAGAAATGCTACGACTGAGTATAACAAAAATAAGCAGGCACATAGCCTAGCCTAAGCTTGATTTCTAACATGAAAGGCACTCAAACTTGCTAGAAGACAAGGAATACATATAAGCACAAAAGGCTATTCGACTTTACAGTCTCACAGGACAAACCAAGTCACAATCCCTCATGGTGTACGCTCACATGCCTATCACCTAGCATGTGCGTCGCCTCCAAATAGTCACACCATACCAAACTCCGGGTTTCATACCCTCAGACTAGATTTAAGAGTTTTACTTACCTCAACTGCGCAGAAATCCTACTCTGAAATGTCCTTGCCTCTTGAATTGGTCTCCAAATTCCCCGAATCTAGCCACAAACAGTACAAAATAATCAATATAGGTGAAAGGGATCAATTCCAAAAGAACTACTAAATTATAACCCAAATCCGAAATCGGCTCAAACCCGGCACCCAGGCCCACATCTCGAAACTCGATAAAAAATAGAAAACCCAAAATCATTCACTCACGAGCCTAATCATACCAAATTTATCAAAATCCTACATCATTTGCCCCTGAAAAACCCCAAAATCCACTCTCCAATTTCTAAGCTCCAAACCCCCAAATTACACTTCAAAATCTTGCCAATTATGTGGAGAAATAAGTGGGGAAACAAGATTTATGATCAAAAACGAGTTCACGAAGCTTACCTAAATAATCCCCTTGAAAATCTCCTCTAAAATCGCCTGAATCCGAGTCTCAAATGTGGAAATAAGACAAAAATCGCAAACCTTTTCTTTTTAAGCTCCTGCCCAGACTTTTCACACCTGCGGACCCGTTGTCGCATCTGCGATGCCGCACCTACAAAAATACCATCGTAGGTCAGGATTGCACTTAAAATCAGACGCTCCGCTCCTGCATGTCCACGACCTCTTCTGTGCCTATTGCAGGTGCAGGAATCAATCACACCTGCGGCTCTCACTTGCACTTGCGCCCAGCTGCCCGCATCTGCGACCCTCGCAGGTGCGGAAACATCTTCGCACCTGCGCCTTTTGCCCAGCTTGTCCTTAGTCGCTTCAGCGGCTCCTCCTTTTCTTTTGCGGACTCGCACCTGTGGTTCCCACTCCGCAGGTGTGATTCCACTAGCAACAGCAACACTTCACCTGCTCTTCAATCCGAAACCATGTCTGAAACCTCCCGAATTCCAGCCGAGGCCTCCAGGACCTCAACCAAACATGACAACAAGTCATATAACCCAAAACAAACTTAGTCGAATCATCGAATCACTCAAAACAACATCAAAACACCAATTACACCCGGATTCAAGCCAAAATAACTTCTAAACTTCTGAATCCCGCAAACGACGCCAGAATCTATCAAACCGGGTCTAATTAACCTCAAAATTTTGTTCACAGGTCCTAAACGACCCCAGGAACTTACTCTAATTCCCGGAAATCAATTCCGACCCTGATATCAAAATTTCCACTGCCGGCCAAAAATTACCAAAACTCCAACTTTCGCCAATTCAAGCCTAATTCTACTACGGGCCTCCAAATCACATTCCAGACGCGCTCCTAAGTCTTAAATTACCTAACAGAGCTAAGAAAACCATCAAAATTCAAATTTGAGGCCATTTGTACATAAGTCGACTTTTCCAACTTAATCTTCCAAATAAGAGACTAAGTGTCTCAATTCACCCCGGACCCGAACTAACCAACCCGGTAAGATATAAAACAGCTGTGAAGCACAAAAGAAGTAGAAAATGGGGGAAATTTGTGACTCTAAAAACGACCGGCCGGGTCGTTACATCCTCCCCCTCGTAAACAAACGTTCGTCCTCGAATGGGTCTAGAAACATATCCAGAGTCTCAAATAGGTGTAGGTATCTTCTCCGCATCTCCCGCTCGGTCTCCCAAGTGGCCTCCTCCATGAGCTGGCCTCTCCATTACACTTTCACTGAAGCTATATCCTTGGACCTCAACTTTCCAACCTGCCATTCCAAAATGGCCACCGGCTACACATCATAAGTCAAATCACCATCCAACTGGACTGTGCTGAAATCCAAAACATGAGACGGATCGCCGACGTACTTCCAGAGCATAGAAACATGAAATACTGGATGCACACTCGACAAGCTAGATGGCAAGGTAAGCTTGTAAGCCACCTCCCCAATCCGGTAAATTACCTCAAAAGGTTCAATGAACCGAGAGCTCAACTTGCCCCTCCTCCCAAACCTCATAATACCCTTCATGGGTTATACCTTCAGCAAAAATTTCTCCCCAACCATGAAGGACACATCACAGACCTTCCTGTCTGCATAACTCTTTTGCCTAGAATGCGTCGTGCGAAGCCGCTCCTAAATCAATTTCACCTTGTCAAATGCATCCTGGACCAAATCTGTACCCAAAGGCCAAGCCTCACCCGGCTCAAACCATCCCAACGAAGATCTATACCTCCTCCTATATAAAGCCTCGTACGGAGTCATCTGAATGCTTGATTGATAACTGTTGTTATATGCAAACTCTGTGAGCGGCAGAAACTGGTCCAATGAACCCCCAAAATAAATAACACAAGTGCGTAACATGTCTTCCAATATCTGGATAGTGTGCTCAGATTGTCTGTCCGTTTGAGGGTGAAAGGTTGTGCTCACCTCAACCAGAGTACCTAACTCTCGCTGCATGGCCCTCCAAAACTACGATGTAAACTATGTGCCTCTATCTGAAATGATGAAACTGGGACACCATGAAGGCGAACAATCTCTCAGATGTAAATCTCAGACAACCGCTCTGAAAAATAAGTAGTACCAACTGGAATAAAGTATCGGACTTTGGTCAGCCGATCCACAATCACCCATATAGCATCAAACTTTCTCGAAGTCCATGGGAGCCCAACTACGAAATCCATGGTGATCTGCTCCCACTTCCACTTTGGGATCTCTAACCTCTGGAGCAAGCCACCCGGTCTCTGATCCTCATACTTTATTTGCTGACAATTGAGACACTGAGATACAAACCCAAACTATATCTTTCTTCATCCTCATCCACCAATAGCGTTGTCTCAAATCCTGGTACATCTTCACGGCACCCGGATGGATGCAATACCACGAGCTGTGGACCTCCTCAAGAATCAACTCCCGTAGCCCATCCACATTGGGCACACATATCCGGTCCTGCATCCTCAACACCCTGTCATCATCAATAGTCACATCCCTGGAATCACCTCGCTAAACTCTACGCTGGAGGAAGAGCAGATGGGGGTTATCATACTGACACTCCATGATACGATCATAAAGGGAAGATCTAGAGACCACACAGGCCAATACCTGACTCAGCTCCGAAATAACCAATCTGACAAACTTGCTAGCTAAGGCCTGAACATCCATGAACGCCACTGAACTGAGCCAAAACTCACACTTGGAGAACTTTGCATAAAGCATATCCTCCCTCAATAACTATAACACAATCCTTAGATGCTGGGCATTCTCCTCCTGGCTACGAGAGTACACCAGGATGTCATCAATGAATACAATAACGAAAAAATCGAGATAAGGATGAAACACAATGTTCATCAAATGCATGAACACTGATGGGGCGTTGGTTAGCCAAAAGACATAACAAGGAACTTATAATGGCCCTGTCGGGTCCTGAAAGTTGTCTTAAGAATATCTGAATCCCGAATTTTCAGCTGGTGATACCTTGACCCCAAATCAATCTTGGAGAACACCCTCGCTCCCTGAAGCTGGTCAAATAGATCATCAATACGTGGCAAATGATACTTCTTCTTGATTGTGACCATGTTCAACTGCCTATAATCAATGCACATCCTCATAGTGCCATCCTTCTTCTTTACAAATAGAACTGGTGCACCCCAAGGTGACACACTAGGCCGAATAAACCCCTTATCAAGGAGTTCCTGAAGCTGTTGCTTCATCTCTGTCGGTGCCATACGATACGGTGGAATAGAAGTGGGCTGAGTGCCCGGCACCAAATCAATACCGAAGTCAATATCTCTGTCAGGCGGTATGCCTGACAGGTCTGCAAGAAACACATCCGGAAAATTGCGTACCACAGAAACAAAATCAATAGCAGGGGACTCTACATTAACATCCCTCACAAAAAGCCAAATAGGATGGACAACCCTTCTCAACCATCCGTTGAGCCTTCAAGTATGAAATCATTCTACTGGGAACATAGTCAATAGAACCGCTCCACTCAACCCTCGGCAACCCCGGCATCACTAACATCATGGTCTTAGCGTAATAATTTATTATAGCATGACATGGAGACAACCAATCCATACCCAATATCATATCAAAATCGACCATACTAAGTAGCAAAAGATCTACTATTGTTTCCAAACACCCAATAGTCACCACACATGACCCATATACACGGTCCACACTAATAGTATCACCCACTGGAGTAGATATATGTACATATGAAATTAGAGACTCACGGGGCATATCCAGAAAATGAGCGAAATACGGGGAAACATATGAATAAGTGGAACCAAGGTCAAACAATAACAGAGGCATCTTTGTGGCAAACTGAGACAATACCTGTAATCACAGCATCTGAAGTAACGGCATCTGGTCTGGCAGGTAAGCATAGAACCGGGCCTGGCCACCCCCTCTCGGGCAACCCCTAGCTGACTAAGCCCCACCTCGAGCTGGCTGGATGGGTGGTGGAGCTGCTGGTGCTGGTGCTGGTGCCATCAGCCGAGTACTCTACTATGGAGCCCGAATCAATAACGTAGAGCAATCTCTTTTGATGTGACAAAAATCCCCACACTCGAAACAACCCCTCTTTTAACGAAATTAAGCTCCTAATGCCCATAGGAACTGCCTGTGGAAACCTCAACTATCGGGGCATGGTGAGAACTCTCCGCTAGTAGTGCACTGAATGATGACTATCCCTGCTGATGACTGTATGACCCGTTTCCAGATGACGCACCTCGGTGAACTGGGGGATCCATCTGAGCATGTCTAAATGGACGTCCCCTACCGTGCTAAAATTGACCACCAGAAGGAACACCGCCAAATCCACCCTGCCCACAAGGTCTGTTGGCCTTCCTCTCAACCCTCTCTTGACTGCGAACCATCTCAATATGACGAGCAATATCAACAACCTCATCCAAAGTAGCACGAGACACTCTGCCTCTAGTTATAAGCAATCGCAACTGAAAAGTAGGGGTGGGCATAAAATCCGAAAAACCAAATTCTGAACTGAACCGAATTAATTTGGTATTTCGATTTCGGTTTTTTCGGTATTTCAGTTTTTTCGGTACGTAAATTTTGGTATTTCGGTAATTCGGTTCTGTATATGGTATTAGAATTTTATTTCGGTATACCGAAATAGTGTAGTCCAAGCCCAACTTTTTTTTATTTTATTTTTTAGCCCAATAACCTTAAACCCACACCCCAAAAGTCCAAAACACCTATTAATTTAATATTTCTCGTATTACTACTAATATAACAAAAAAAGTGAAATTGATATCTTAAACTATGAGTAGAAAGGTATTTAGAATCAATAGAAAAGGTTTCCTTTTCGATGACTTATTTTGTAAACTTTAAATTAACGTGAGATAGTTACTTCTATTTCAATTTGAATATTTAGCTAACATTATTTCGATAAAGACCATTTAACAAACAAATACACTGACCATTTTCAGTTTAATACAAGCTGTATTGGTTTCAAAAGTCAAAGAACTATAGATTGAATAAGCAGAAGCCTCGTAACATAGATTTGGTTTAAACCGAAACCGAACCAAAACCGTACCAAACCAAAATAAGAAATACCGAACCGTACTGAAATATTTTGGTATGGTATTTGGTATACACAATTGATAAACCGAATACCGAAATACCGAACCGAATTACCGAATGCCTACCCTTACTGAAAAGTGAGGCCATCTATAAACCTCCTGATCCTCTCTCTATCTGTGGGGACCAACCAGATAGCATGACATGCCAACTCCGAGAATCGCATCTCATACTGCGTCACAGACATATCACCCTGACGAAGCTATTCAAACTCTCTGCGCAGCTCCGCTCTGTGGGACTGAGGCACAAACTTCTCCAGAAAAAGAACGGAGAACTTCTTCCAAGTAAGGGGTGTTGCGCCGACCGGCCTACGCTCGTAATCCTCACACTAAGTGAATGCAGCCCTAGAGAACTGAAAAGTGGTAAACGAGATCCCACTAGTCTCCAAAATACCTGTTGTACAGAGTATCCTCTGACACCTGTCCAAGAAACCCTGTGCATTATCTCCCCCTGCACCACTAAGTGATGGAGCCTGGAGTCTCCCAAACCTCTCCAATCTACGTTGTTGATCCTCAGGCATAGCAAGAACCACGTAGTCCTTAGCAGCTGCAACCGACTGGGCTGGTGGTGCCCCCGATATCTAGAGTCCTTATTTTACCTGCTCAGGTGTGTGGGCGGCGGGAGTCTGAGTGCCTCCCCTAGCTTGAGAAGTGGCTGCGACCGTCGAAACAAAGACCGCTTGAGCAAGGTCGATGCACACGGTCAGAATCTGAGCTAAGGCCTCCTGAAGGCCAGCAATCACGATGGGCATATGTGGTGCCTAAGCTTGTCCCACTGGTGCATCCACAACTGAGACCTGGTCCTTATCTGGAAAACTGGTGGATCTACACGTAATGCCCCAGCTGTTGTGCGAGATACACCTCTGCCCCTACCATGACCTCTACCTCAACCTCAGCCTCTCGCGGACCTGGCTGGTGGTACTGTTGGCTGCCCATCTTGCCCAGTAGTACGAGTCCTCACCATCTGTTAGAGAATGAAACAACAGACGTTTAGTTACCAGAGTCAATAGATTCGTACGACAAGAATTCAAGAATGTGATGTTTTACTGAAAGTTCTACAGCCTATCAAACATAAGTACAGACGTCTCCGTACTGATCTGCAAGACTCTACTAAAACCGCTCATGACTCATGAGACCTATGTAACCTAGGGCTCTGATACCGACTTTTCACGACTCAAAGCTCTAAGATGTCGTGATGGTGCCTATCGATGGTACTAGGCAAGTCGACTTTTCAAAACACATCAATAATTCACAAAAAAGGATACTTCAATGTTTTTTCATACCAGAAAGTTTCTTATTAACCGAAGTTGAACTCAAAACATCGGCGTGTCACCAAGTCATGTGTATCTAGATAATCGATCTAACACAACCAGTGTCTAGGTATATTATGTTTGATACGTCAATACCACACAAGAGGGAGGGTGATTTGCGTGATGTCCAATTTTTGAGTGCAGTCTCTATAGAAGATTCTGGTTCTTCTTGGTGTTCCAAAATCTACTGTTTGCGGAAAAGTAATTGCAGAAATTAAAGAACACAACAATTTTACGTGGAAAACACCTGGCTCAAAAGGTGAAAAAACCACGACCTACTTCCTAGTAGGATTTTCCCAAACTCTTCACTACAACTCTGAGCCAAACAGAATTTACAAAATAAACTCTTTTGTAAACCTAAGGACTAACTCTAATCCATTTGTGGCAAACTAGCCTCTAGCTAATTGCGACAAACTTCAAGTTAACTCTAACTTGATCAATGTGTACCTATTACAATTGCTTCTAATAAAGCTGAAAGATACAATATTTAATCACCTACTACCAACCAACTAAACTCAAATGATAACAGATGAAGCAGGTTCTTCTAGCTGGTTCAAGTAGCTTTTGTGTCGCACAAGGAATCTGCTTGCAAAATTGCTTTGGTAATTTTGCTTTCAGTTCTTGTTTCGCTTCTGCCTTTGTGCGATCAATTCTTCAGCAGGAATGTTTCAACAATTTATAGACTCAGTAGTTGAGATGTTGTTGTTTAGTTCTAGTGCAACTCTTCCTTGGTGTAAGAGTATGTGTTCATCTCAACTTCCTCGATTGTTTTCTGTCTTTACTGAATTCGAACTCTTTCTTCTTATCACTTTTGAAACATTTTTGCTTTAGGAGACAACCTCTAAGTTCATAGATAATTCACAGATCATGTTTATCTCTTGTGCATGTATGCTCCTTGTGCCAATGGGTCTGTTTGATAATACTTGCCCTGATGGACCTGGTTCAACCGGGTAGGCATTTGTCAATCTTCAAAATCATGCAGTGACTTGGTTCAACAAATTCCCCCTTTTTGATGATGACAAACTCTGTGCTCATCCCTGTACATACTTCAATCCAACGTAGACACTTTGTAAAGTTTTTTAAGCATTTATCATAGAGAGACCAGGTTTATTAGGTTATAAAATATCACAAAGATCTTTGAAGCACATATCTTCCCCCTTTTGGCATCATCGAAAAGTTGCAAAATGATAAACTAATCAGAGTTATTAACAATTACTCATGGCCATTTAGGCAACTGTAGGTGCAAAGTATGATTAATCATCAAAAGAAACCAATCAAATGTAAACTATTTAAGAAACTGAGACAGAATCAATAACCAAAAAGCAAATTCATTGATTAGATCATAGATCAATCACCATACACAAAATGAATTAAAACCAGTCGCAACCATGAGCAGAACAAAAGAAAAACATAACAAGATAAGATCCCAAACTGGGCATTGAAAGGGTTTTGGTGGCACTGGACTCCTAAGGCTGGGAAGGGGTAGATGAGGTTGTGGTCTTGGCTTGAAGAAGGGAGAGCATTTGTTGAAGAACACCCTCACTCTTCTCCTTCTTTTTGGCTAATTCAGTTCTGAGAGCATCCCGCTCAGCTTCAACCTCAATAAGGCGAGATTTCAATCGAAGGATCTCCGCATCCTTTATCTCACCTTCCTGCACAAGTGACCTAAACTTGCTGTTAATAGGCATTTTCCTAGATGAACCAGGTTCATCCTCAGGAACATTTACTATGTAGTCACAAGTCAGCAGTGTATTCTTCCCAAAATAGTTCTTAGCAGTAGCCATCTCAGCTTTCTTCACAGGAACCTTGAAGTGGGCAAGCACAACAGTCAGAATAAATCCATAAGGTATAGCGTGTGCCTTGGTTCCATTCACAACTCTGTCCAAGAGCTGGATGATGAAAGAAGGCCAATTGATCTACTTACCCCTGTACAAGCATTCCATAAGTGTGAGGTCCATATAGCTGGCAATGTGCCTTTGTTCTTGTCTTGGCAGCAGAGACTTGATCACAAACTCAAAGAATAGTTTGTGCTGAGATCGCATCTCGCTCTTGAAAACTGCCCTGGGCTCAGGTTCTTGATCATTCTCACAGAAACACCTGGTGATGTTGAGAGTTGAGGACATACCATCCAGATTAGGCCACATTTTCCATGTATAGTCATCATAACCCTCAACAGGTATATTATGTATCTCCCCCAACTCCTTTGCATAAAAAACGATTTCAACTCCATGCACCCTGGTAGTTACCCTGCCATCCTTGACAACTGCGTTGGCCATAAATTCAACCAACTCATTTCTAGCTAGCCTTCCTTCCAGGTGAAGAACCATGTCCTTCCACCGTTGCACGTCTAGGGTATCCATCAGAAAAATCATCCCTGATTCCTCAAGGTCTCTAACCAGCTTTCCCTTCAAGATAGTACGCTTGCCAAACATGGTGAGTTTGTTAGTCTCTTCACCAGACTCTTCCTCTTCTCCTCCACTTCATTCCTCATCATCAGTAATCTTAACTTTCCTTGACTCAGACCTGGTCCTCTTTGCAATGGTTGAGGGTGTGGCAGACACAGAAGCTGACTCTTGGAAGAAGCCTTAGCTTTCTTGAGTTTTGGTATCTCAACCACAACTGGAGCAGGCTGCTTCTCATGATGGACCGGGTCCATCGCATCATCATCAATAGTAACTACTTCAATAGGCTCTCCCACTTTAGCCTTTCCCTTGGCAGCCTCCTTCTTTTTGCTCTCTCTCAGAGCTCTTTCCAATTCTTCCTCTCCTTTCCTGACAACACTTCTTGTAGCTCGAATCTTTTGGGCAGGAGCATCAGCAGATAATGAAGCTTTCCTATTCTTTGGTGGAACTGGGGTAGTAGCCTTCTTGGACTTACGAGTTCTTTTCTTTTTGGGATTATAGGACTCCCCCAACTTCCTCAGCATCTCAGCCAACGTCTCCTCAATAGATGAACCAGGTTCATCTACTGATTGTTGTAGGCTCTCCAGACCTGTTGCTGCTTCCCCGGAATTGCTTCCCCCTAAAGCTGTGACTCCTTATTTATCAATCATAGGAGCGTGGCCACAAATAGCCAAAGTGACACCGTCCTTCCCAGATCCCCTAACTGAGCTCCCTTCTCCCTTTCTCTCAAGGTTTATATTTTTACCATGTTTTCTACGCCTATCCGGCACCTCTACATCCACAATCGACCCAAACAAAACAAATCTGTTCTCAGCCATACCAGATGCAGACCCAATTTCAAGATTTCCCTGTTTAGTGTTAGATGAACCTGGTGCTTCATCCTCATTTGCGGATTTGAAGGATTTACTGGAGGATTCAGAATCTTGGACCTTGATAGCTTGAAGTAATTCTTCAAGAAACTTGGCACGAGAACCAGAAGCAACTGATTTTCAGGCCAAAACATTCACTTTACGTGCCTTGGGGGCTGGAGTAGGGTTAGGTGTAGGTTCAGGAGTAGGTTCAAGAACTGGAGGGTTTTGGGGGGTTGAAGATCTGGATGGAGAATGTGAAATGTATACCGATGGAAAATTAGAACTAGAATCACCGTCCTCATAATCATGGGTGGAGAAGGAAGATGAAACAGCAGGTGGTGAAGACATTTTTATGAAGAATTTGGAAGAGAAGAAGGTTGATCAGTTTTGGTTTGATAGGAATGAATAACTCGGTTTGACTGTTATACTTTTGAATAGGGGTGGTAATGATGGACTTTTAAAGATGTGGTCATTAATTGTACAACGGGAAGATGTATTAGTCAAGTGGGAGTCTAATCATTGTAGGAGTGTCATTGATTAGACGGTTAGGAATCCCTAAATCTAGGCTAATTAAGATATGACGGGACTTCTTGAAACTGGTTCATTTTAGGATAAGTACAGAGAATTGGAAATGAACCAAATATAGATAGAGTCTTGCTCATATGTGACTATAATTAATTCAAGAAGTGTATGGAGATGAGCACGTACCTTTTCAGTCAGATGAACCAGGTTCATTAGCAACCAGGGAATCATATTAATACATGGCAAGAGAGTATGGCAGTAAAGTCATGATACTGAGCAATGATTAGTCTTGTTAATTATCTATTTTAGTGTTTCTAGCAAAAATTTTTTTTCAATTTTTCATTTTGTTTTTCAATTAGGTGATCTTAATCATCCCTAATTCAAGCCGGTTTCTCTCAAAATGCTCCCTACTCAGTGCTTTAGTAAAGATGTCTGCAATTTGCTTGTCAGTAGCACAAAATTCAATTGAGATCATTCCTTTTTCATAGTTATCGCTTAGGAAATGGTGTCTAACATCTATGTGCTTAGTTCTTTTATGATGAACCGGGTTCTTTGTCATACTAATTGCACTAGTGTTGTCACAGAAAATAGGAATGCATCCAACCTCTATACCAAAGTCCATGAGTTGTTGCTTGATCCATAGCAACTGAGCACAGCATGAGGCTGCAACCACATATTCAGCCTCAACAGTAGACAAGGCTACTGAATTGTGTTTCTTGGTGGCCCAAGACACAAGGAAAGAGCCCAAAAAGTGAGCCATGCCTGAAGTACTTTTCCTATCAACCAGGAAACGTGCATAATCTGCATCAGCATATCCTACAAGGTCGAAATTACTACCTTTAGGATACCAAAGGCATAAATCAGTAGTGTCTTTCAGATATCTCAGAATTCTCTTCATTGCAGTTAGATGGGACTCCTTTGAATTTGCCTGAAACCTAGCACACAGTCCTACACTAAACACAATATCAGGTCTGCTGGCAGATATAATAAAGACCCAATCATCCCTCTGTATAGCTTCTGATCAACGGATGAACCAGGTTCATTGACATCTAATTTTGTAGCTGTGGCTATAAGGGTGTCAATTTCTTTTGAGTCTTCCATTTTAAATCTTTTGAGCAATTCCTTCACATGTTTTTGTTGATGGATCATTGTTCCATTTGAGTTTTGCTTGATTTGCAATCCTAAGAAATTTTTTAGCTCACCCATCATACTCATCTCAAACTCACTCCCCATAAGTTTAGCAAATTCCTTAGTCAATGTTTCATAGGTCGCCCAAAATATGATATCATCCACATATATTTGCACAACCAGGAGATCCTTACCTTTTTTCCTTTAAGAACAAGGTACTATCAATTTTGCCTCGTTTGTATCCATGTTCTAGAAGGAATTTCGATAGTCGCTCATACCATGCTCTTGGTGCTTGTTTGAGTCCATACAAATCCTTGTCAAGTTTGTACACATGGTCAGGTGTCTCCTTGCTTTCAAAACCTGGAGACTGTTTTACAAATACTTCTTCCTTTAGATAACCATTGAGGAAAGCACTCTTTACATCCATCTGATGGAGAGTGAATTCCATGTGTGCATCAAATGCTATAAGAAGTCTGATTGCCTCTAATCTTGCCACAGGAGCAAAGGTCCCATCATAGTCAATTCCTTCTTCTTGACTATATCCTTGGACAACTATTCTGGCCTTGTTTCTTGTAACAGTTATATCCTCATTGAGTTTGTTCCTGAAGACCCACTTGGTGCAAATTACTGATCTATCTAGTGGTCTGGGTACCAAGTGCCATACTTGACTTCTTCAAATTGATTTATCTCTTCTTGCATGGCATTTACCCAGTCAGCATCCTGTAAGGCTTCACCAATGTTCTTTGGTTCAATCAATGATATAAAGGCATTAAACGCACACAGATTTTTCAAAGAGGATCTTGTTTTGATTCCGGATGTCAAATATGTTATGATGTTCTCAATAGGGTGAGAACTTTGATATCTGTATGGTTTGAACACCAATTGTTCACTTCTAGATGATCCCATGATGTCTTGTTATTGTGGAACAGGATCAGGGCCAAGGTCTAGAGTACATTGCTGTTGAGTTCCCCCTGTCATGTTGCTCGAGGTAGTTGGACCTGGTCCATCACCTGCTCCATCTTCCATAACTACTTCAATTTTTTCACTGCTTCTGACTAGTCCAAGCTCCTCATCTTCTGGTTCCTGTCTCTCAGAAAGAGTGTTAGTTTCATCAAAAACAATATGCACACTCTCCTCTACACACATAGTTCTTTTATTATAAACTTTATAAGCTATGTGATGAATATCCCAAGAATACTCCCTCATCACTTCTGGGATCAAATTTGCCTAGGGAATCTTTGCCATTTTTGTGCACAAAGCACTTGCATTCGAAAGCCCTAAGGTGGGATATGTTGGGCTTTCTCCCTTTAAGTAATTCATAAGGAGTTTTCTCTACCAGTGGCCTGGTCATGCATCAATTTATTATGTAGCATGCAATGTTTATTGCTTCTGCCCAGAAGTTGTGAGGTAGTTTGCTAGAAAGAAGCATGGTTCTAGCCATGTCTTCAAGAGTTCTATTCTTTCTTTCAACAACCCCATTTTGTCGTGGGGTTCTAGGGGAAGAAAATTTGTGATTGATACCATGTTCATCACAGAACTCATCAAACTTTGCATTCTCAAGTTCAGTACCATGATTAGATCTTATTGATGCTAGTTGATTTCCCAACTGTTTTTGAGATTTTCTAACAAATGAAGTGAACATATCAAATGCTTCATCTTTAGATGTCAGAAATAAGGTCCAAGTGAACCTTGAGTAATCATCAACTATCACCATTACATATTTCTTACCACCTCTGCTCAGATTTTTCATAGGACCACATAAGTCCATATGAACCAGTTCCAACCACCTGGTGGTACTGACCATTTTCTTGCTTTGGAATGAGGATCTTACCTGCTTCCCCCTTGCACATGCCTCATAAACTTTGTCTTCCTTGAACTTAATGTTAGGGAGCCCTACCACTGAGTCCTTAGAGACTAATTTGTTAAGCTGATTAAGACTCGTGTGACCAAGTCTTTTGTGCCAAAGGAGGGGATCACTGTCCAACACACCTTAAGCAAGTGAGTTCATTTTTCATACAGTGTGGACAAGTCTATGACATAGATGTTATTCATTCTNTGACACACTGATCAGGCTATATTTCAAGCCATCTATCAAGTACACATGTTCAATTGAACGTGTGTCATCCTTACCTACCTTACCAACCCCTATAATTTCACCTTTCTTTCCATTTCCAAAGCATACATTTCCTCCTTTGAGGTTTTCAAGTGAAAGGAATTGTTCCTTGTTCCCTGTCATATGTTTTGAGCAGCCATATCCAAGTACCAAATTTGGCTGCTTCCTCGCACTTGAACCTACAAGAAGAAATAATGGGTTAGTTTTAAGAACCCAAACTAGTTTGGGTCCTTTTCTATGAGAGAAATGATGAATTAAGCTTTTCTGGCCCAATTTGGTGACCAGTTTTCTTTTTAACAAAAGTCTCATTTCTTCGACTGGCCTGCTCTTTTGCAGTACATTCAATTTTGTAATGACCAGTCTTAACACAATGGGTGCAGATTTTATTCTCAGGGAGAGTGAGATACTTGCTTTTGGGATCCCACTTGGGCAGTTGACTCCCAAAGCCAAGTCCTCTCCAGTTGCTATTATGGTTTTCTTGAAGCCATGTCAAGGCATCAGAGGATATATTCCATTTACAAGTTTGATATAACTCATGTTTGACTTTACCAAGTTCTTCTTTAAGAGTCCTTATTTGTTCATCCTTGGTATACATCTTATCTTATAGTTTTCCCATATTTTCTTCTAACATTGTATGAGAATGATCAACAATCTTTTTACTGGATCCTATCTTTAACTTTAGATTTTCAGATTTTAGCTCTAGAATCTCAGTTTCAAGTGGATGAACCTGGTTCATTAGGACAGTGTTTTTCTTGTAAGATTCACTTACTCTGATTTCCAGGTTCATGCATTTTGCTTTTAGCATTGCACATTCTTTAGAGAGTTGTTCTTTCTCTTTGGTTGTTTCTTCAGAATCATCCATGACTCCAGGAGCAACTCAGAGAGTTTCTCTTTAGATAGGAACTTTATTTTGTTTTTGAGATGAGAGATACTTAACTCTGGTTCTTCATATGATTCCTCATCGGATTCTCCAATTGCCATGAGCGCCTGTTCTTTATTCTCACCATCTTCTAATTCTTCATCTAAGCTTTCCCCCAACCAACAACCATAGACTTTGTTGTGGTTTTCTTGGGTTGGACCAGTTCCTTCTTCCTGTTCCTTCTTTCAAATCTCTCCTTTTTCCATTCCATTTCCCAATGAGGAAAATTCTTGATATAGTGGTCAGTCTTTACACAGTTGTAGCATCCCTCGTTGACTGGCCTTTCTGGAACATTAGCTTTGTTGTAGTTTCCACCTCTTGAGATGCCCTTTTTCATTATGAGGAAGTTTCTAAATTCCTTAGTGATCATGGCCATCTCATCTTCCTCCAGATCTGCTCCCTCAGTGATTCTCAATGCTAGACTCTTTTCCTTTTTTGGGGCATCCAATTTCATTGTCTGCCTTCTGAGTTCATAGGCAGTAAGGTTTCCAATAAGCTCGTCCAATCTGAGGGTTGCCATATTTTGGATTCCTGGATAGTAGTGATTTTGCTTTCCAGGGAAATTGGCAAGACCCTTGTCAGGATCTTCTTCACCCTGTCCTCTTCAAGAATGAGTCTACCATGAGACTTGAGTTCATTTGTCAGAGTTGTGAACCTCGTGTACATATATTGGGTTGTCTCTCCTTCTTTCATAGTAAAGTTTTCATACTGAGAGTATAGCAGAGTACCTCCTGATCTTTTCACTTGAGGTGTTCTTTCATGGGCTACTTGCAAGGTATCCCAGAATTCTTTGGCAGTGGTGCAGCTTTGGATTCTGCTATACGTCTGGACCTAGTCCACACACTAGCCACTTTTTGGCCTTAGCATTCCTCTCCCATTTCTTCAGATCCTCAGCAGTGCAGTCAGCTCTAGTTTTTGGTACATCTGCTCCTTCAACAGTCTTCTTCATGGTGGCTCGAGGACCATCAGTGACTATGTCCCAAAGCTCATAGTCTTCTCTAATCAAGTGGTCCTTCATCCTGTTCTTCCACCAAGAATAATACTGACCATTAAAGAGTGGTGGCCTTGCAGTTGATTGACCCTCCCAGTTTCCAGGTGATGCACTCATTTTGATCTTTTCCAAGGTGTTAGCCTTTTCAAGGATAACCTGCTCTAATACCAATTGATATTTTATACGTCAATACCACACAAGAGGGGGGTGATTTGTGTGGTGTCCAATTTTCGAGTGCAGTCTCTATAGAATAACTTGGTTCTTCTTGTTGTTCCAACTTCTACTGTTTGCGGAAAAGTAATTGCAGAAATTAAAGAACACAACAATTTTACGTGGAAAACACCTAACTCAAAAGGTCAAAAAACCACGACCTACTTCCCAGTAGGATTTTCCCAAACTGTTCACTACAACTCTGAGCCAAACAATATTTACAAAATAAACTCTTTTGTAAACCTAAGGACTAACTCTAATCCCTTTGTGGAAAACTAGCCTCTAGCTAATTGCGAAAAACTTCAAGTTAACTCTAACTTGATCAATGTGTACCTATTACAATTACTTCTAATAAAGCTGAAAGATACAATATTTAATCACCTACTACAAACCAACTAAACTCAAAAGATAACAGATGGAACTGGTTCTTCTAGTTGGTTCAAGTAGCTTTTGTGTCGCACAAGGAATCTGCTTGCAAAATTGCTTTGGTAATTTTGCTTTCAGTTCTTGTTTCACTTGTGCCTTTGTGCGATCAATCCTTCAGCAGGAATGCTTCAACAATTTATAGACTCGGTAGTTGAGATGTTGTTGTTTAGTTCTAGTGAACCTCTTCCTTGGTGTAAGAGTTTGTGTTCATCTCAACTTCCTCGATTATTTTTTGTCCTTGCTAAATTCGAACTCTTTCTTCTTATCACTTTTTCAACCTTTTTGCTTTAGGAGACAACCTCTTAGTTCATAGATAATTCACAGATTATGTTTATCAATTGTGCATGTACGCTTCTTGTGCCAATGGGTCTGTTTGATAATGTTTTCCCTGATGGACCTGGTTCAACTGGGTAGGCATTTGTCAATATTCAAAACCATGCAGTGACTTGGTTCAAAAGTATAAATATAGAACAAAAAGAAATATAGAAGGAGAGACAAAGTCTTGCGGACGCCGGCAGCTACCTCGTAGTCTCCAGTACTCGATCGCACCCGAACTCAATGACCTTTGTGATCAAACACACCTGGATCTGCAAAAGAAGTGCAGGGTATAACATGAGTACAACCAACTTAGCAAGTAACAAAAATAAATAAGGAACTGAGAAGTAGTGAGGAGCAATACAGTATAGTTCAATTCAGTAATTTCAACATTTAAGAATAAACATTACAAAATGCCGATAAAATGAGTCAAATTAGTTTCATATTTACCAAGTTCAAGTAAAACCAAATATAAAAAGCTTCAACATCTCGGGGTTCAGTCACTCAAGCTCTCAATAGCTAAACGCTCGGCTCTCAGTCCTCAATATACACGCTCAATAGGTACTTGCGCTCACTGGGGGTTTTGAGACTCTGGAGGGGCTCCTACAGCCCAAGCTCTATAATCCGCACAAACAACTCACGTTCTATGGTAGCACATCAAGATCTGTATGGACAACTCATGGCTACCACATCATATCTGAATCCGCACAAACAACTCACGTGCTAAGGTACAACATCATGATTCGCATTAGCAACTCACGTGCTACGGAATCTAACCTCACAAATAGGCCCTCGCCCTCACTCAGTCATGAACCTCTCTAGTCTCAAAGCCCTCAGTAATGAAATGGAATCAACCAAAATCAAAAGGTCTATAATGCATCAGTAGGGAATAACAGAGACTGAGGTAAAAATATACGAGAAATTCTACGAATGAGTATTACAATAATAAGCAGGTACATAGCCTATGCGTGATTTCTAACATGAAAGGCAGTAAAACTTGCTAGAATACAAGGAATACATGTAAGCCCAAAAGGCTATTCAACTTTAAAGTTTCATGAGACGGACAGAGTCACAATCCCTCACGGTGTACGCTCACACGCCCATCACCTAGCATGTGCGTCACCTCCAAATAGTCACTTCATACCAAACTCCGGGTTTCATACCCTCAAGACCAGATTTAAGACTGTTACTTACCTCAACTACGTAGAAATCCTACTATGAAATGCCCTTTCCTCTCGAATCGGTCTCCAAATGCCCCGAATCTAGACACAAACAGTACCAAATAATCACTATAGGCTAAAGGGATTGATTCCACAAGAATAATACTAAATCATAACCCAAATCCGATCGGCTCAAACCCAGCCCAAGGGCCCACATCTAAAAACCCGATAAAAATCAAAAAACCCGAGAGCTCATTCACTCACGAGTCTAACCATACCAAATTTATCAAAATCCGACATCATTTTGCCCTCCAAAACCCCAAAATCCACTCTCCAATTCCCAAGCCCGAAACCCCTAAATTTCACTTAAAAATCTTGCTAATTAGGTGGGGAAATCAACGGGGAAACAAGATTCATTATCCAAAACGAGTTCACGAAGCTTACCTCAATAATCCCCTCACCAATCTCCTCCAAAATCGCCTAAGTCCGAGTCTCAAATGAGGAAATAAGACCAAAATCGCGAACCCTTGCTTTTTAAACTTCTGCCCAGACTTTTCGCACCTGCGGACCCCCTATCGCATCTGCGATGATGCACCTCCGGAAATACTATCGGAGGTGCGTATTCCACTTAAAATCCCAAGCTCCGCTCCTACGGCTCCACGACCGCATCTGCACCTATTGCATGTGCGGGAATCCATTGCACCTGCGACTCTCACTCGCACGTGCGCCCAGCTGCTCGCTTATGCGACCCTCGCAGGTGCGGGAACAGCTTCGCACCTGAGACTTCTGCCCAGCTTGTACTTGGATACTTCGGCTGATCCTCCTTCACTTCTGCACACTCGCACCTGTGGTTCCCACTCCGCAGGTGCGATTACACCAGCAACAACAACTCGTCAGCTACTCTTTAATTCCAAAACCAAGTTGGACACCTCTCGAATTCCACCCGACGCCCCCGGGACCTCAACCAAACATGCCAACAAGTAATATAACCCAACAAAAACTTATTTACACTTTTGAATAAATTAAAACAATATCAAAACATCGATTAAACCCGGATTCAAGCCTAAATAACTTCTAAACTTCTGAATTCCGCAAACGACGCCAAAACCTATCAAACCACGTCTGATTGACCTCATATTTTGCACACAGGTCCTAAATGACCCCACGAACCTACTCCAATTCGTCAAAATCAATTCCGACCCTGTTATCAAAATTTCCACGACCTTCCAAAATCGTCTATATTCCAACTTTCGCCAATTCAAGCCTAATTCTACTACGGGCCTCCAAATGACATTCCAGGCGCGCTCATAAGTCTAAAATCACCTAACGGAGCGAATGATACCATCAAAATTCAACTCTGAGGCTGTTTGTACCTAAGTCGACACCTGGTCAAGTTTTCCAACTTAAACTTCTAAATAAGAGACTAAATGTCTCAATTCACACCGAAATCACCCTGGACCCAAAATAACCAACCCGGTTAGACATATAACAACTGTGAAGCACAAAAGAAGCAGAAAATAGGGGAAACGGGGCTATGACTCTCGAAACAACCGGTCGAGTCGTTACAATAATGGCACGTGATGATTTAAATATTTAGTTATGTGAAGGAGCAATAAAATTTAATTAAAGAGAGAAATTTATGTATAATAATATAACAATCATCTAAATTTCCGAAGAATATTATTACATTAGCATAATACATGAATTTAAAATTAAGGGCATCATCAAAACTTACACAAATGATAAATTTTGTCATGTTACTTGGATATTTATGTATTATAGTTTAAAAGTATTTAATGTGATGGTATCTTTACAAACCCTTCTTCTGGACAATATTTTTGTGTGTATGTTTCCTCCAAATGCTTTGGTTGCTCTGCCTTAATTAGAACTCTTGTTGTAGATCTTGATAACCCTCTTGAAAGTGAAACATATAGTTGGTCGTGAAAGAAAACATATTGCGGTAAATATAGTCAAATATTAACGATGTTTTTCCCTTTCCTTTAATTATTATATTTGCAAAACATAAGCATGCTAAAAATTATTTTAACACAAATTTAATAGGATATTCATTAGTTTCGAAAGACGAAAGTTGAATTAAGGGATAAGAATATACTTAGAAGCACATTGACCAGTATCATAATTTTTTCATGTATGTCGTTATTATCAAAACTTCTTTATACCATCTATGTGCTATTACATAAACTATTCGACGTATCTAAGTTTTTCAGTAGCATGACTATATCGACCCGGCCGGCCGTTCCGTGGAATTAGCCTCGTTATTCCTGTTTCTGCCTTGTCATGCATTTCTTAGTTTGTTTATTATGTGTTGGGGTCGGTTGGTTCGGGTTCGGAGTGGTCGTAGTGAGAATTGAGACACTTAGTCTCTTAAATTGGCTTAATAGTTGAAAAAGTCAACTAGGAGTTGACTTATTGGTAAACGACCTCGGAATGTAGATTTTATGGACCGGATAGCTTCGTTAGGTGATTTGGGACTTAGGAGTGTGTTCGGAATGTGGTTTTGAGGTCCGGTGTAGAATTAGGCTTGAATTGGCGAAAGTTAGTTTTTGGCGATTTCTGGTCTGCAGTGGAAAATAGGCTATCAGGGCCGGAATGGAATTCCGGAAGTTGGAGCAGGTTCGTAATGGAATTTTGGAGGTGTGTGCAAAATTTCAAGTCAATCGGAAGTGTTTTGGATGGTTTCGGTATCTTCGGTGAAAGTTAGAAATCTTAAAGTTCATAGGCTTGAATTCGATGTGATTTTGGTGTTTTTGCATTGTTTTTGGAGTTTCAAAGGCTCGACTAAGTTTGAATGGTGTTATGGGGTGTGTTGGTATTTTTGGTTGAGGTCCCGAGGGCCTCAAGTGTTTTTCGGGAGGATAGAGGACCTAGTTTGGATGTTGGAAGTTGTAGAAAATTCTGATGGTGTCCTTCTGGTTTTTCTTCTACGCGATCGCAGGGGTGAGTTCGCGATCACGTATGCTTAGCAGGGGTGGGGTCGATATTTGTTCTATGTGATCGTAGTATAAGGGTCGCGATCGCGGTCATGTGGTAAGTTATGCTTCGCGAACGCGTGGCTAGTGTCGTGATCGCGTAGCGTTGTTGTTGAGCTGGTGAGGAGTGGAAGGTTGTTCAGAGCGGCCGCGTGGGGAGAGACGCGATCGCGTGAGTTGTGAAGGCAAAGCTTCGCGATCGCGTAGGGTTATTTGAGGGGCTGACCTTTGTAGCGTGCCGCGATCGCGTGGAGCGTGCCGCGATCGCGATTAAGAAATTGACCTGGGCAGATTCTTTTAAAGTTCAAATCGAGGGTTTAGTCTATTTTTGCACAAAACCCATTAAAGAGCTCGGAGAAGGTGGAAATTGAAGAGATTTTCAGTAGAGTTCTTGAGGTAAGTGTTCTTCAATCACATTTGGGTTAATTCCATGATTTAGCCTTGATTTTTATCATTTAATTTGAGAAATTAGAGTGGAAATTGGGAAAAATGGGAGGGAATTTTGAGAATTTCTTTTGATGATTTGTGTGGGCAATTGAGGTCGGATTTTGGTAAATTTGATATGGGTAGACTCGTGAGGGGATAAGGATTCTAGTTTTGTAATTTGTATCGAATTCTGAGACGTGGGCTTGGGGGTCGCGTTTGGCCAATTTCGGGATTTGTGCCCAATTGAGATAATTTTCGAATGAGTTTCGTCTCCCTAGAATATTTTGATGTTATTAATCTGATTTTGATAGACTCGGAGCATTTGGGAGCCGATTCGAGGGGCAAAAGTATCGCGGAGTAGCTTTTCGGGCCAGTTTGAGGTAAGTAATGACTATAAATCTTGTCCTGAGGATATGAAACCCCGGACTTAGCATCTTCTCACTGTTTTTGAGTGCTACACATGTCGGATGACAAGTGTGTGGCGTGCACTGATGGGTGATTTTAACTTGGTTCTTCCCGAGGCAACTATTAAGTTGCGTTATTGCTTATAAATCACGTGATAAATCGTATTTTTATGCTTTTGATATATTTGGGTTGTAAGCCATGTTTGGGGCCTTGTGCCGACCTGTTTAGACCTCTTGGGGGCCATTTTCTGATATTCCTCACCGTAGTGATTATGATTTACATTCAGTCATTTCATGTTAAACTATTTTCGAGACTCAGACTTGTTTACATTATTTTGTGATATAAAATATTGTTTTGGGTCGAGTACCCCGTTTATTGATGGTCCGAGTGGCATTTTTGAGTGTTTCTGACTGAGTGAGGCCGAGAGCCAATATTGTGAGGATATTATGGATCGGGATGCACGCGTGCAACATGTTACACTGTTATGATATGTGAGAGCCTGAGTGATTTATGCCATGATATAGCTTGATATTAGTGCTTGGTCTGTAGGAGACCCTTCGGAGTCTGTACATCCCTAGTGAGCGCAGGTACCTACTGACCGCGACTGCCGAGTGTCGAGTGCCGAGTGACGAGTTATTGGGAGGCATGAGTGATAGTGAGGTTGCCCGCAGAGCTGATCATGAGTGATTGTGACGCATGCT
This sequence comes from Nicotiana undulata, assembly GCA_005239495.1. Classification (NCBI taxonomy): domain Eukaryota; kingdom Viridiplantae; phylum Streptophyta; class Magnoliopsida; order Solanales; family Solanaceae; genus Nicotiana; species Nicotiana undulata. The sequence goes on along the minus strand of ML270859.1, from coordinate 47,741 downwards.
GAGCGACTGATTCTGAGTGATGATTTGCCCGAGGGGCGGTTTATGATACTTGTTTTGCCTGAGTAACTATTTATGATTCATTTGATTTTTACACTAAATTTTCTTAGGCATTTTTATTTCTGAAATCATTTGAAATCACACTTTTCAAAGGATTTTACTAAAATTGGCTTTTAAAGCATATTGATTTAACGTATACATTGTTGGGAATAAAGATTGTACTTATTGTAAATCGATGATTTGATCTTATGTGTTTCTTACTGTTCACACTTGATTTATTTTCATTATTACTGAGTTGGTATACTCACATTACTCCTTGCACTCATGTGTGCAGATTCTGGTGCTGGTACCAAGCGATAGTTTTCTTACACTGTTGTGGAGCCGGAGTTGGGACATCGAGGTAGCTGTTCAACGTTCACAACATCTCTGTTTCCCCTTCTTGTTTTGTATTTAGTTCCTTATTTCGAGAATTGATGTATTATGACAGTAGAATTTTTTGTACCACTCTTAGATGCTCATGACATGTTGACTCCAGGTCTTGAGGTTAGTTGTCAGACTATTTATCTCGTTTGGCTTTTTTTTAAAATTTGGAAATTTAAAAATTCTTATAAAATGTGGGAAATGATTTGGAAATTTTGAAAATAATATGTCAATGTGTGATTGTTGGCTAGCCTAGTTCCACGATAAGTACCATCACGCCCGGCTTAGGATTTGGTGTCATGACAATGACAAGCATATTTTTCTTCATAATCAACCTATATACAATGGAATATCAATTTATACTTAGTCTATTATATATATGGTGATACTAACATACGTAAAAAATAATAAAGTTTACAACAAACATGTATAGTAGAAGGCCTCTTTGTATTAAAGTATTTAAGTATTCTTCTTAGTAGTAATTATTTGTATCATTTTCTGCTGAGTCAAAAATAGAAAAACATTTTGTTTTTACTATAAAATTTTACAATAAACCTTTTATTTAGTTGATCAACATATCCATATTTGCTAGCTAAGATATCTTTTAAATTCTAACATGTGATTTGCACAAACAACATTTTAATCTATTGATCATAATATTTCTATTATTAAATGCATAACTATTACCATTGGGATTGATAACCAAGTGTTTAAGAAGAAACAAATCATCTTTGATGCTCTTCTTCGTTTCCGACGCGAAGCAAGAAGGCATTGAATACTGGATCTGTTTCTACTTGATATTTCTTGTCAGCTCAATCTTTTTTCATTTGAGGCCAGAAGTATAACTTTGACAAGCTAGCTTTTAAAGTCAGCTTTTGTCAATTTTGGAACTACTAGTAGTACTTGACATAAATTACTTCCCAACCCATTATTTGTTAACCAAACATTTCATTAATATCCAATACATCTCTAGAACTTCGTGCAATTATTTCGATTGTTTGATATTTATCCATAAATGCTTCATCCCATATTATCATTTTTTCTTTCCTTATAAATTTAGTACAGTTGCACAACTTTGATATATTTGTGACGATTATTTAAGGTATTTGAAGAGGTATATCAAATGTAAAAAGGGTGGTCTCTCAATAAAATCGTTGTTGGTACACCACTAGCTATTATTGCTAACAGTGTCATGCCTCTTGATATGGTATTTGCATGAAATGCATGACACAGAAATATTATTTAGATTTTTCTGGAGGAATCTACAAAGAATAATCTCATTATAGCAGAGCCAACTCTTTATAACATAGTCTTGAAACTTGTTCTTGTTTAGGATTTAGCTTTGTTTGTGCTTCCTCATACACTTGTATAGCATTTTGATTCTTAATAATATACTAACCTTTTTATGTTGTGTTCTAACGCTCTTTTTATGGAATAAATTTATATACCCTAAGATTTTTTTTAGCTTGAATAAGAATTTTACTCATATGATGAATTTTAAAATAATTGAATTGGATTCTATTCCTAAATAGTTAATTAAAAGATTTAATTATTTGGTTTTTACATAAAAAAATAATTTTTCTATGTTGATTTAGATCTTAATATTAGTTGATCTCTTGTTTTGAATGTTTAATATTAATTTTTATCTAACATAAATTTTATTTTCAAAGAGTAAAAGATCGATATGACATTTCTCTTTTAGTTCTTTTCGTCTGTACAATCATTAGTGATATTGACTCTTACCAACAACTTTTTTTTTCTCACACATTTATATTCATAAATATTTTTTTAGTTGTTGTATAATAATTGGGTATTTTTTTTTAATATTACACGAAAAGTTAATTAAAAAATATTATTTGAGTAGGTAAATAGTTCAAATATATTAATATAAACATATTATCGTGGGGGTAAGTTTTTTTTCTCAATTTCAACTCTTTATGTAGTCCATTTAATATTATTTTTATTTTTCTTGGTATTGGATATTATGGAGTGGTAATGTATTTCCAATACGGTGGATTCTTATGCATTGATTTTATTAAATCTTCCTACATATTTTTAACAAGGATTAAATAGACAAAAGTTTATTAATTTTAAAAGCTTAAATATTAAAAGTTAGCATAGAAGGTATTGTAGTCCAAAAAATAGGTTGTCACAGTTATATCGATTCCCTATGAGTTCTTCCGTTTAATATTTTAGGCTATTTTGATATATTAATATTGTACTTATACTTTAATAATAATATAAGCTCTCCTTTTTTTAAATGAATGAACAATATAATACAATCTTTAATTAAATTAGTAATAAGATTACATGACTAAAGATATTTACTTGTTAAATGTCACGACCAAAATTTACCTTCGTAAGACGTCGTGGCGGCACCTAGTCTCTACAACTAGGTAAGCCTAAAAATTTGTGAAAAACGAAAATCAAAGCAAAATTAACAGCTAAACTGCAACAGAATAATTAAATGACTGATAAGATGTCACCCGGCATGTACAAAACCCAACACTCGAGTATACACACTATTTTACCAAAACCCGATAGATATAAGTCACAAAATACAGAAAAGAACTAGTATCCCTATACACCATAATCTAAGTAAAATACGGAAAGTAAAGGGGATTCCGAGGTATGCGGACGCGACAGATGTACCTTGAAGTCTTCGTACAGCAACAAGCGCTCTCATCTAATATCGGGGTTGATAAGAGGCACCTGAATCTGCTCACAAAACATGTGCAGAAGAGTATAAGGAGTACACCACAACGATACCTAGTAAGTGCCAAGCCTAAGCTCGGTAGAGTAGTGATGAGGTCAGTTTTGGGCCCTACTGGGATATAATAATAATAATAAGACAGATGATATAATAAATTGAAGAAAGCCGTAGAATTTAAGAGAAAGAATTCACAGATAAATAACTACACAACACAATGAGATAACAACAAGGGCGCTCGCGAGATACTGTCTCGTAGGACCAACAGTAAATACTCAACAGGGGATCTCCCAAGATACCGTCTCGTAGTCTCAAAAGTAAATATGCAAAGAGATCTTCTAAGGTACCGCCTCATAGTCTCAAAAGTAAATGTGCAGGGGGATCTCCTAAGGTACCACTTCGTAGCCCCAAAAGTACATATGCAGTGGAATATCCCGAGGTACCGCCTCATAGTCCCAAATGTAAACACACAGCTCAAATCGGTAGAAAAGGAATTAACAACAAGAATTCTACAGCTAAGGTTGATACAAATAAAGTGAAGGCAGGACTTCAACAAAACATGCTGCACAAAATCAAATAAGAATTTAAGATACATAGACATGTGAAACTAGGCTAAACAGGGTAACTACACATGTTAGTATAACTCAATTAAGGTGTAACAAGCTATCACTCAATGAAAAACAAGATTTTAACAATTAGCCCGTGTACACACTCGTCACCTCGCGTACACGGCGCTCACATATCACAGAAGTATCACAACAATACCAAGTCCTAAGGGGATTTCCCCCATACAAGGTTAGTTAAGCCACTTACCTCGAACCAAGCTCAATCAATAAATAAGAATGCACTTTCCTCGATTATCCGACTCTGAATGGCTCAAATCTAGCCAAAAACAATTACATACCATAAATACAACGATAATAGAGTAATCTAATTTATGAAATCAAGACTTTAACAAGATTTTTAAAATCGACCCAAAAAGTCGACCTGGGCCCACGTTTGAGACTCGGGTATAAGTCACAAAATATGAACACCCATTCACTCACGAGTTCACTCATACCAAAATTACTCTAGTCTGATGTCAAAATCTGAATCAAAACCCAAAAAATTTGGTTGAAGAACTTTTCCCATTTTTTCCCAATTTTCTCAACCAAAATCCGAAATTAAAAGGATAGAATTAATGATAGATTAGTGGGATATAACAAAAAAAAAAGTGAAGAATCATTACCCAATCGATGCCTCTGAAAATCTCTCAAAATGTCACCCAAACCCGAGCTCTCTATCTCAAGTTATGTTAAAAATGACTAAACCCTCGATTTTGAAATGTAATATTCTTCCCAGGTGCTCACACTATGCGATCGCGAAACATCTAATGTGATCATGTAGAAAAAAAATCCCAACCCTTTAAAAATACTCAATGCGAACACGAATATCTGTTCGCTAACGCGTACCACTGCCAAGCCGACTTATTCGATCACGTAACACTCCGCACGATCGCATAAAGTAAATCCTCCCACTCCCCAGGTCCTCTCTTCTTCAGTGCAAATGCGGAAAGAACATGAGAACTTCGTGATCGCGGACGAGCTCCTTCCATAGCATAGGAAAAAAGGTGACTACCTAATTCAAGGCTTCGCGATCACTTCTCCTCTTACGCGACCGCATAATACGAAACCCATAGCTGAAGATACCAAAAATTTCTGAAATCTTTCAAGTCCAAAACTAGTCCGTTAGCCACCCGGAATCTACCCGAGGCCCCAGGGACCTCAATCAAACATACCAAAAAGTCCTAAAACGTCACACGAACTTAGTCAAGCCCCCAAATCACATCAAACAACGCTAAAAACACGAATCGCCCTCCAATTCAAACTTAATGAACTTTGAAACTTCAAACATCTACAACCGATGCCAAAACCTATCAAATCATGTCTAATTGACCCCAAATTTTTCACACAAGTCAAAATAACATTATGGACCTACTCTAAATTCAAGAATCGGAATCCGACCTCGATATCAAAATGACCACTCCTGGTCAAACTCCCCAATAATTCACTTTTTCCGTTTCAAGCCTAATTCAGTTACAGGCCTCCAAAACACAATTCGAACTTGCTCCTAAGTTAAAACTCACCCAACAGAGCTAACAGAACTGACGAAACTCCATTCCGAAGTCATCTTCACAGAGTTCCAACTACGGTCAAAATCCTAGAACTCAGACTTTCGTTTTTGGTACTAAGTGTCCCAAAGCACTCCGAAACCACAAAAAAGACCCCTTACAAGTCACATAAGCAGAAAAAGATATAGGGAAAGCAGTAAATAGGGGATCAGAGCTAATACTCTCAAAATGACCGGCCGAGCCTTTAAATTCACTTTTATACGAATTAGACAACCAGAAAGTAATTATATTAATAGGATTCCTAAAGGTAATCATATAGGATTCCTAACAGGTAGTATTATGTCCTATAACTAATAGGATTATAAGGCTTTGTCACGACCCCAAACACTTAGTCGTGATGGCGCTTGTCGTGGAATCAGGCAAGCCATACATTTTGTTGAATTCATGTTTATTTTTCAGAAAATTATATAAATTTAGAAACGAAATGTTGGTAATAATCCGTTTGAAAGTTTAAACAACCTTAAAGCACAATTCAGAATCAAACCCCGGATCTAGTGTTACTCAGTCACGAGCTACTAAAATATAAAAATGTCAAAATAGGGAAATAGACAACATAGTCTGTAATATAAAAGTGCAACAAGAAGATAAAGAAGGAGAAGACGAGGTCGCGATCACCAGCTGCTACCTTGACGACTCCGATGAAACTCTGACAGTTGCTCAACAACCACTACCAGGTCGTGATATACCTGGATATGCACACAAGGTGCAGGGGGTAACGTGAGTACACCAACACAGAAGTAACAAACCCAAACTATGGGCTGAGAGGTAGTGACAGACTAAACTTGAGAATTTACAATAGACAGCGTACAAGAATTAGACATGCTAACAGTTTATCAGAAAGAAAATGAACAAAATATGCCAAGTATGCCAGTATACTCTACATGCCAACATATCAACAGTGTGGAAATGCACATAGTGCTCACAACCCTCACACGACAGTCCACTCAGTACCGTATATGGCTCTCAGGCCCATGGAAGTTCCATCCCGGAATGTACATTATCATCGGTGACCGTAGTCACTCGGTACTGAGGAAAAAAGCCAATCCAGCCCCACGGAGAAGATCCATCTCCGGAATACAACACTCTGACAAGATCCATGTCCAGGGACAATCCATGTCTCACATATCATCAACTTCGGACAAGGTCCATGTCTAGGGAAGATCCATCCATCAATATCAATGCACTCACTAGGGGTGTAAAGACTCCGGAGGGGCTCTTATAAGCCCAAGCGCTATATCGAGCCAACGAAGGCATGATCCGAGTATCGATGTGGTGTGCATTCAGATCTCATATCTATCTGAATAACAGGCTCTCAACCTCACTCAGTCATTACTCTCCAGTCTCACTCATATAGCTCGTAGATGCATAAATCAACCAAAACAATGATAAACATGTATTCAATTAACAACTTCTGAGACTGAGGCACGAAAGTTTATGCTATGGCAAGACTGAGTATATGAAATCAAATAATCACATAATGAGACAGTAATAAATTTCCACTCGGGTCTTAGCATTTTTGGCGTCAAGCCTTAACATTTGTACTTAACATGATTTCTAACATGTTCACAGTTACCACATTAATAGAGATGCAAGTATCTATCCGTAATAGCTACTAGACAGTGTCATGGGATGAGCCAGGCCACAATTTACTCGGTGCACGCCCGCACGCCCGGAACATGGCATGTGTGTTACCTCAATTATAGTCAAATATCATATAGTTCGGGGTTTCGAACCCTCGAAACCAAGTTTCGAAACGTTACTTACCTCAAACCCGGCTAAAATTCTAGCCCACAGTGCCTTTGCCTCTAGACTTGGCCCCCGAGTGCTCCAAATCTACCAAAAATCAGATTTATATCATTATTATATGCCAAGTAACGAAGCCAATTCGCAAATTATCTAAATTAACCAAAAATCCCAAAATTGGTCAAACCCGGCCCCCGGGCCACGTATCGAATTCCGACGAACTTCACAAAATTAGGAAACCCATTCACTCATGAGTCCAACCATACTAGTATCATTCAAATCTGACTCCAATTCGATGTTCAAATCCCAAAAATTCATTTTATGAAGTTTCTACAATTTTCCCAAATTTCTACCTCAAAGTACTAATCAAATGATGAAATCATTGATCTATTCATGTATGTTAACCAAATCTGAGTTAGAATCACTTACCCCGATATATTTATTGAAAATCCCTCAAAACATCACCACAAACCGAGCTCCCTAAGTCCAGAATGTGAAATAATGCCCTAAATCCCATTTATATTGTGCATTTTCTGATCTTCGTTTTAATGACAGCGGAATTCCGGGCGCTGCAGCGGAACCCACCTCCACGGACGCGAAAAATCAGGGTTGTCGCGCTTCTGGAAGCTGCAGTGACAGGCTTCAGTATTTCGGCCATAACTTTCTCTACATATGTCCAAATTATGCGTTCTTTAGCTTTATGGAAACTAGACTTGAAGGGCTACAACTTGCGTTTTTGAAACATCTATAAGTTCCTTCTAGATCAAACGATATAGGCTCCCGTAGTCAGACCAGCGAACCTGCAGATTCTTCCCTGGAGCGTCCCAGCGTCCAAAATTCCGCCCTCAGCGCCCCAATTCCGCCCCCAGCGGAAATTGCCTTCTCCCTCAGCGAATAATAAGCACCATAACCATGCCTGAGTTCCGGAAATGCCCGAACTAGCTCAAAACTCACCCGAAACACACTTGAGGCCCTCGGGATCTCAACCAAACATTCCAACACATCCCATAATCTCATTCAAACTTAGTCGAACCCTCGGAACACCAAAAATAAAATCGAAACACCAAATCAACTCATGATTCAAGCCTAAAAATCTTCAAACTTCCGAAATCCCCAACCATGCCGAAACTAACCAAACCTCGTCCGAATGATCTGAAAATTTTCACATACATCCAAAATGTAACTACGAACGTGTTCCAACTCTTGGATTCCAGTCCAACCCCGATAGCTAATTTTTCTTTGCCGATCGGAAATCGCCAAAAATCCAATTTCGCCAATTTATGCCTAATTCTACTCCGAACCTCCGAACAATATTCCGAACACACTCCTTTGTCCCAAATCACCTACGAAATGATCCGAGCCATAAAAACCTTATTTCGAGATCATTTACCTATAAGTTAACTTCCGGTTGACTTTTCCAACTATTTGACTAAGCCCAGAGACTAAGTGTCTCATTTCTCTCCACAACCACTTCGAACCCGAGCCAACCGACCCAACACATCATAATTAGGATAATTAACACATGACAAAGCTGAAACAGGGAATACAAGGCTAATCTCACGAAACAACCGGCCGGGTCGTTACATTCTCCCCCTCTTAAACAAATGTCTGTCCTCGAACGGGTCTAGAAACACACCTAGAGTCTCAAATAAGTGAGGATATCTACTCCGCATCTTCCGCTCGGTCTCCCAGGTGGCCTCCTCCACTAGCTACCTCCTCCACTGCACCTTTACTGAAGCTATATCCTTAGACCTCAACCTTCTGACCTGACGACGCAAAATAGCCACTAGCTCTACCTCATATGACATATCACCATCGAGCTGAACCGTGCTGAAGTCCAAAACATGAGACGGGTCACCAACATACTTCTGGAGCACAGAAACATGAAACAACGGATGAACACTCGAGAGGCTGGGTGGCAAAGCAAGTCTATAAGCCACCTCTCCAATCCTCTGAAGCACCTCAAAAGGCCCAATGAAACGGGGACTCAACTTGCCCCTGTTCCCGATACGCATAACACCCTTCATGGGTGACACCTTCAGTAGCACCTTCTCACCAACCATAAAGGACACATCTCGGACCTTCCGGTCTGCATAACTCTTCTTCCTAGACTGCGCTGTGCAAAGCCGCTCCTGAATCAACTTCACTTTATCCAACGCATCCTGAACCAAATTTGTGCCTAATAGTTTGGCCTCACCCGGCTCGAACCAACCAACCGGAGATCTACACCTCCTCCTATATAAATCCTCATACGGAGCCATCTGGATACTCGACTGATAACTATTATTATAAGCGAACTCCGCGAGTGGCAGAAACTGGTCCCATGAACCCCCTAAATCAATGACAGAGGCACGCAACATGTCCTCCAAAATCTGAATAGTGCGCTCTAACTGCCCGTCAGTCTGGGGATGAAATTATGTGCTCAACTCGATCTGAGTACCCAACTCGCTCTGCATGACTCTCCATAACTGAGATGTGAACTGAGTACCTCTGTCAGAAATGATAGAAATTGGGACACCATGCAATTAGACAATCTCCCGGATGTAAATATCCACTAACCGCTTCGAAGAATAAGTAGTACCAACAGGAATGAAGTTTGCGAACTTGGTCAAATGATCCACAATAACCCATGTAGCATCTAACCTCCTCGAAGTCCGTGGGAGCCCAACTACAAAGTCCATGGTGATCCGCTCCCACTTCCACTCCGAAATATCCTACCTCTGGGGCAACCCACCTGGTCTCCGGTGCTTATACTTGACCTGCTGACAGTTGAGACACCGAGCCACAAACTGAACAATATCCTTCTTCATACGCCTCAACCAATAGTGATGTCTCAGATACTGATACATCTTCGCGGCACCCCGATGGATGGAATACCGCGAGCTATGGGCCTCTGCTAGAATCAACTCTCTATGTCCATCCACATTAGGCACACATATCAGACCCTGCATCCTCGTAACCCTATAATCATCGATAACTACATCCCTGGCATTACCTCATCGAACCCTATCCTGAAGAGCGAGTAAATGTGGGTCATCGTATTGACGCTCTCTGATCTGGTCATAAAGAGAAGATCTGGAAGCTACAATAGCCAACACCTAGTGGGGCTCTGATAAGTCAAACCTCACAAACTGACCTGGTAAAGCCTAAACATCAAGTTCTAATGGTCTCTCTGCTGCTGGGAGATATGCTAGACTCCCCAAACTCTCTGCTCTGTGACTCAAGGCATCGACCACTACATTGGCCTTCCCCGGATGGTATAGAATAGTGATGTCATAGTCCTTGAGAATCTCCAACCATCTCCTCTGACGCAAATTTAGATCCTTCTGCTTAAACAGATGCTGTAGACTACGGTGATTAGTGAAAACCTCACAATGCACCCCATACAAATAATGACGCCAAATCTTCAAGGCGTGAACAATGGCTGCTAGCTCGAGATCATGTACGGGATAATTCTTCTCATGAGTCTTCAACTGACGCGAGGCGTAGGCAATCACCCTACCCTCCTCTATAAAAACACAACCAATGCCAATTCTCTAGGCATCACAATATACTATATAGGAACCTGAAGCTGATGGCAATACTAACACTCGAGCTGAGGTCAATGCAGTGTTGAGCTTCTGGAAGCTCTCCTCACACTCGTCCGACCATCTGAATGGAGAACCCTTCTGGGTCAATTTGGTCAAGGGCGAAGCAATAGAAGAAACCCCCTCCACAATGCGTCGGTAATATCCCGCCAAACCAAGGAAGCTCCTAATCTCTGTAGATGAGGACGATTTGGGCCAACTCTGCACCACCTATATCTTCTTCAAATCAAGCTAAATACCCTCACTGGACACCACATGCCCCAAGAAAGCTATTGAGCCAAGCCAAAACTCACACTTGGAGAACTTTGCATAAAGTTTATCCTCCCTCAGTCTCAGCAATACAACCCTCAAATGCTGAGCATGCTCCTCCCGGCTACGAGAATATACCAGGATGTCATCAATGAACACAATGACAAATGAATCCAGGTACGGTTGAGACACGCTTTTCATCAAATGCATGAATGTTGATGGAGCATTGGTTAGCCCGAAAGACATCACCATAAACTCGTAATGACCATAACGAGTCCTAAAAGCCGTCTTGGGAATATCAGAGTCCTGAATCTTCAGCTGATGATACCCGAATATCAAATCAATCTTAGAGAACACTCTAGCACCCCGAAGCTGGTCAAACAAATCATCAATGCGAGGCAAGGGATACTTATTCTTGATTGTAACCTTGTTCAACTGCCTGTAGTCAATACACATTCTCATGGATCCATCTTTCTTCTTTACAAACAACACCGGTGCACCGCAAGGTGACACACTAGGTCGAATGAACCCCTTATCTAGGAGTTCCTGAAGCTGTTCTTTCAATTTCTTCAACTCCGTCAGTGCCGTATGATACGGTGGAATAGAGATAGGTTGAGTGCCCGACACCAAATCAATACCAAAATCATTATCCCTGTCAGGTGGCATGCCTGGCAGGTCAGCAGGAAACACGTCCGGGAAATCACGGACCACAGGAACATAATCAATAGTGGGAGTCTCCATACTGACATCCCGCACAAAAGCCAAATACGATAAACACCCCTTCTCTACCATACGCTGGGCCTTCAGGTAAGAAAACACCCTACTAGGCACATACTCAATAGAACCTCTCCACTCGACCCTCAAAAGTCCTGGCATCGCTAAGGTCACGGTCTTAGTGTGGCAATCAAGAACTGCATGACACAGAGATAACCAGTCCATGCCCAATATCACATCAAAGTCAACCATGCTAAGTAATAACAGATCCACTCGATTCTCCAGAACCCAAATAGATATCACACACGACTGATACACACGGTCCACAACAATAGTATCGCCCACCGGAGTCGACACATGAACAGATGTAACTAAGGACTCACGGGGCATATCCAGGGAATGGTCAAAATATGATGAAATATAAGAATACGTGGAACCAGGATCAAATAAGACCGAAGCATCTCAGTGACAGACTGAGACAATACCTTTAATTACTGCATCTGAGGCCATAACATTTGGTCTGGCTGGGAGTGCATAGAAATGAGCCTGACCTCCACCTAATAGACCTACCCTTCTAGAGCGGCCTCTAGCTAACTAACCCCCACCCCTAGGTGCCTGGGCGGGTTGTGTAGTAACTGGTGTTTAAGATGAAGGTTGGTTCCTCTGCTGGAATGAACCACCTGAAAGACGGGGACAATACCTCTTGATATGACCCGGATCACCACACTCAAAACAATCCCTCTCACCAAATGACAGTGGGGACTAAAGGGGACCCCTAGAACCTGAATAACCACTAGAAGAACCATACGCCGAGGAACCCTGGACTGATGGTGGCCGAGATGAACTCTGGGCTAGAAAAGCACTAAATGATTAACAACCCAGATGAGAGCTGCGGGGACCATGCCTCGATGAAGCACCACCGTAGGCTGCGCGGGCTAGCTGAGGAGGCCTAAATAAACGGCCTCTACTGTGCTGGGATTGACCTCCTAAGTGAACACCACAAAAACTACCAGATCCTCGAGGACTTTTGGCCTCCCTCTCGACTCGCTCCTGGCGGTGAACTGACTCAATCTCTCCGGCTATGTAAACTACCTCCTCAAAAGAAGCACCAGATACCCTCTCCCTAGTTAGAAAAATCCAAAGCTGATAGGTGAGGCCATCAACAAACCTCCTGATCTTCTCCCTATCTGTGGGAACTAGCCAAATCGCATGACGGGTTAACTCGGAGAACCTCCTCTCATACTGCATCGCGTTCATGTCCGCCTGACGTAACTACTAAAACTCCTTGCGCAGCTCCTCCCTACCGGATTGCGGTACATACTTATCCAAGAAGAGAATGGAGAATTGATTCCAGGTAAGGGGCGCTGCATCAACATGTCTACACCTCTCTTAGGCCTCCCACCAAGAAAGTGCAGCTCATGAAAACTGGAAGGTAGTAATGGAACCCCACTGGCCTCCAATATCCCTACTGTGTGAAGAATCCTCTGACACTTTTCTAAGAAGCCCTGGGCATCATCCCCTCAGTACCACTTAAAATCGGAGGTTGAAGTCTACTAAATCTCTCCAACATGCGTTGCTCATCATCTACCAAAGTTAGGACCACATAATCCTGGGCTGGGGCTACCGGCTGGGCTGGAGCTGCCCCCGGTGTTTGGAGCCCCTGGATAACCTGCTTAGGTGTCCGGGCAGCTGGAGTCTGAGTGCCTCTCCCGGCATGAGAAGTAGCGGCAGTAGTAGACATAGCGACTGCATGTGCAAGACTGGTGCACATAGTCAAAACCTTAGTAAGGGTCTCCTAATGACCCAGAATAACAATAGGCACTGCCGGTGCCTGAGCCTGTCCCGCTAGAATCTCAACGACGGGGACATGGTCCTGAATAGTAGGAGGATCCACAGGTACTACCCCGACTGCTGTGCGGGCTGCACCCCTTCCCCTGCCACGGCCTCGTCTACGGCCTTGACCTCTTGGTAGTCCAGCTGGTGTCTGATAACCCCGATAAGTAGCGCACGTCCTCACCATCTGTGAGAGAATGAAACAACAGAAGTTTAGTTCCAGAAATCAACATATTCGCATGACATAATTCAAGAATGTGAGATTTTTCCTAAGGGTTCTTTAGCCTATCGAAGATAAGTACAGACGTCTCCATACCGATCCGCAAGACTCTACTAAACCTGCTCATGACTTGTGAGACCTATATAATCTAGCGCTCTGATACCAACTTGTCATGACCCCAAACACTTAGTTGCGATGGCGCCTGTCGTGGAATCAGGAAAGCCACATATTTTGTTGAATTCATGTTTATTTTTTAGAAAGTTATATAAATTTAGAAACGAAATGTTTGTAATAATCCGTTTGAAAGTTTAAACAACCTTAAAGAGCGATTAAGAATCTAACCCCAGATTATGTGTCACTCAGTCACGAGCTACTACAATATAAAAATGTCAAAATAGGGAAATAAACAACATAGTCTGTAATAATAAAAGTGCAACAGGAAGATAAAGAAGGAGAAGATAAGGTCGCGATCGCCAGCTGCTACCTTGACGACTCCGATGAAACTCTGACAGCTGCTCAACAACCACCACCGGGTCCCGATGTACCTGGATATGCACACAAGGTGTAGGGGGTAATGTGAGTACACCAAGTCAGAAATAACAAACCCAAACTATGGGCTGAGAGGTAGTGACAGACTAAACCTCATAATTTACAATAGACATCGTACACAAGTTAAACATGCTAACAATTTATCAAAAAATGAACAAAATATGCCAAGTATGCCAGTATACTCTACATGCCAACATATCAACAGTGTGGAAATGGACATAGTGCTCACAACCCTCACACACCAGTCCACTCAGTACCGTATACGGATCTCAGCCCCAAAGAAGGTCCATCCCGGAATGTACATAATCAACGGTGACTGTAGTCACTCGATACTGAGGAAAAAGGCCAATCTAACACCACGGAGAAGATCCATCTCCGAAACACAACACTCGGACAAGATCCATGTCCAGGGACGATCCATCCCTCACATATCATCAACTTCGGACAAGGTCCATGTCCAGGGAAATTCTATCCTTCAATATCAATGTGCTCACTGGGGGTGTAAAGACTCCGTAGGGGCTCTTATAAGCCCAGGCGCTATATCAAGCAAACAAAGGCATGATCCGATTATAGTTGCGTTGTGCATTCCGATCTCGTATCTGTCTCAATAAGAGGCTCTCGGCCTCACTCAGTCATTACTCTCTAGTCTCACTCATATAGCTCATAGTAAATCAGCCCGAAACAATGATAAACATGTATTCAATTAACAACTTCTGAGACTGAGGCATTACATATTATGCTATGATAAGACTAAGTATATGAAATCAAATAATCACATAATGAGAAATGACCACTCGGGTCTTAGCATTTTTGGCGTGAAGCCTTAGCATTTGTACTTAACATGATTTCTAACATGTTCACATTTACCACATTAATAGAGATGCGGGTATCAATCTGTAATAGCTACTAAACAAAGTCATGGGATGAGCCAGGCCACAATTTACTCGGTGCACGCCTTCACGCCCGTCACTTGGCATGTGTGTCACCTAAATTATAGTCAAATATCATATAGTTCGGGGTTTCGAACCCTCAGAACCAAGTTTAGAAATGTTACTTACCTAAAAACCGGCTAAAATCCTAGCCCACAGCGCCTTTTCCTCTAGACTCAGTCGCCGAGTGCTCCAAATCTACCAAAATTCAAATTTATGTCATTATTATATGCCAAGGAACGAAGCCCATTCGAAAATTATCAAATTTAACCAAAAATCCTAAATATTTTCAAACCCGGCGCCCGGGCCCATGTCTCAAAATATGAAGAAATTCATAAAATTCGGAAACCCATTCACTCACGAGTCCAACCATACTAGTTTCATTCAAATCCGACTCCAATTCGATGTTCAAATCCTAAAAATTCATTTTATAAAGTTTCAACAATTTTCTCCAAATTTCTACCTCAAAGTACTAATAAAATGATAAAATCATTGATATATTAATGTATATTAACCAAATCCGAGTTAGAATCACTTACCCCGATGTATTTCTTGAAAATCCCTCGAAAACTCACCACAAACCAAGCTCCCATGGTCCAAAATGTGAAATAATGCCCTAAATCCTGTTTATATAGTGCATTTTCTTATCTCTGTTCCGCTGACAGCGGAATTCTCGGCGCTGCAGCGGAACCCACCTCCGCGGACGTGAAACATCAGCGCTGCCGCGCTTCTAGAAGTTGCAGTGACAGGCTTCGGTAGTTTAGCCATAAATTTCTCTAAAGATGTCCAAATGGTGCGTTCTTAAGCTTTCGGGAAACTAGACACGAAGGAGTACAACTTTCATTTTTGAATTATCTCAAAAGTCTTTCTAGATCAAATGATATAGGCTCCCGAAGTCAGACCAGCGAACTTGCAGATTCTTCCCTGGAGCGCCCCAGCGTTCAAAATTCGTCCCTCAACTCCCCAATTCCGCCCTCAGTGGAATTATTCTGCCAGCAGCGGAAATTTCCTTCTCCCTCAACGAATAACAAGCACCATAACCATGCCTGAGTTCCGGAAATGCCTGGACTAGCTCAAAACTCACCTGAAACACACCCGAGGCCCTCGGGACCTCAACCAAACATGCCAACACATCCCATAACCTCATTCAAACTTAGTCGAACTCTTAGAACACCCAAAATAACATTGAAACAGCAAATCAACTCATGATTCAATCATAAAGATCTTCAAACTTCTGAAATTCACCAACGATGCCGAAACTAACCAAACCTTGTTCGAATGATCTGAAAATTTTCACACACATCCAAAATGGCACTACGAACTTGTTCCAACTTTTAGAATTCTTGTCCGACCCTGATAGCTAATTTTCCACATCCGACTGGAAATCGCAAAAATACAATTTCGAAAATTCAAGCCTAATTCTACGTTGGACCTCCGAACAACATTCCGAACACACTCCTAAGTCCCAAATCACCTAACGAAACTATCTGAGCCATAAAAACCACATTCCGAGATCATTTACCTATAAGTCAAGTTCCGGTTGACTTTTCCAACTATTAGACCAAGCTGAGAGACTAAGTGTCTCATTTCTCTCCACAACCACTCTGAACCCGAGAAAACCGACCCAACACATCATAATTAGGTTAATTAACACATGACAAAGCTGAAACGGGGAATACAAGGCTAATCTCGCAGAACGACCGGCCCGGTCGTTACAGGCTTATATAAAGAATTTCGGTTATGACCTTTTATTATGAATTGTTATCCTTAATTTTATAAGGTTATTTTTTTAAACAATATTTTATTCATACTTTTATAATAATATAGATAATAGTTTAACACATACACATATGATTCGAAGTGAACAAAAACTAAAATACTGCAGTTAACGAAAACAATATAGGGAGTACTTAAGGGGCCAACTTTGTAGCCATTAAAACTAGAGAAAATGACACTTAAAGCCCCATTTAAATACTTGATGGTCAAAATGCTCCCTTTTTTTATCATGCCCCTTTAAAGGTTTTAAGACTAGGTTGCCCCTTCTTTCTACGCATATGTTTCACCAAAGGTTCTTGTCACGACCCAAAATTCCTCCAAAGGAGTCATGATGGTACCTAGTCTCTAGAACCATGTAATTCTTACACAAACCGAAATTATCACAGATTCTATTAAACAACTATTAAAAATGAAGCGGAAATCTATGTATAAGCCAATAATCTTAATATGACACAGTATCCCAAAACAGGTAGTACAAGTCATAGCCTTTTTAAGAGTAACTATACATAATGAATACATCACTTTTCCGGAGTAATAGGAAACAATGGAAATGCATACAATAGAAGGTGACTTTGGAGCCTGCGAACGTCCAGTAGGTGTACCTTGAAGTATCCAACTGCACAAGCATACGTCTTAAAACCAAATTGATCTGAAGTAAATGTTCTGCGCAAAAATGTGTAGAAGCGTAGCATGAGAACACCAGAGTTGTACCCTGTAGGTATCAAGCCTAACTTTGGTAGAGTAGTGATGAGGCCAGACACCACTGAACATTTAAACCTGTGTAGGATATGACATAAAGCTAACAAGAAAGGAATATCAATGTAAGGCCAATAGCAGAAGGAATTCAAATTACAATCAACGTGGAAGATAAGTGGAACATGAATGGCAACAAGAAATAACCAAGTAATTAAGCAACAACATAGTCGGAGTGCAGATGAAGTATGAATATGTTCAAGTAGGGAAAACAATGACAACTCAGCCAATCAAATCATTCCAAATACACAAATTTCAACAATCCCACTTCTCGTAATCTCAGATCATAAATCACAACTTTCAAACCTTCGACACACGTGGCACCTTCTGCCTACATATTCCATATCATTTCGCATGGCAAAGTCCATGTGCTATCAGGTATATAGTATCCGTGTCAAATGCTATAAATAATAATCGAGCGATCTATTCATATATATAATAAAGTAAAATTACATTTCTTGAGCCAAACAGAAAATCAATGAGATGAGTTTATTTTGGAAAATATTTTGGTTAATAACAATTTCAAATAAAATAAGGCATCGGATAATCTACTAATTTGAATACCGAATTTAAATAAACTAAAACATAATAATAATTATTCCCTCTGTTTCAAATTAGATGAGGTGCTTTCCTTTTTACTATGTTCCATAATAAATGACACGTTTCTAAATTTGGAAATAATTCAACGTTAAACTCTTCATTTTACTTATTTTACCCTTTATGAGAAGCTTTTATAGCCACACAAATGTCATGGTCCCACAAAGCTTTTACGACCACAAGTTTCAAAAGTCTTCTTTCTTTCTTAAATTCCGTACCGAGTCAAACTACCTCGTCTAAATTGAAACAGAGGGAGTACAATTAAGTGAAATATGAGACGACGAGTTTTAAGGAGATTAAGTTGAGAAATCGATTTAATTGAAATATCACGACTATTAAAAATAGTAAGGTATCAAATGAGATGACGAGTTTTAACTTAAGAGTCACATAAGGTAAGCATATTATTAATTATTATATTTTAAATCATTGTGTTACTAAAAACTCAACAGTGTATGAGATAATGACTCAGCATAGCAAAATTCATCTTGAAAATCAATTCACCAAAAAAATAGTAATAGGAAAGAAAACAGAAAATGACGGCAAAACAGTAAACTAAGGAAAACAACTAAATCCTCGAAAATAGTAAAACAAAAAATACCAATCCTCAAAGTCTCATACAAAAGAACCGAATCCAACGCAATACAACAAGGAATACAAAACACATAAACTGTTGTGGCGCGCAACTCGATCCCATCGTACAACTTTATCCTCCCTTATTCCACCATGTAAATATCAATAAAAGTAACCAAATATATGTTGTGGAGCGCAACAACCCACCATATAATCAGAGTCAATATCATAATCCTCCCTTATTTCACCATATTAATCCACCCTTATTTCACCTGTTGTGGCGCACAACTCGGTCCCACCGGGTCAAAATAAATCCTCCCTTATTCCTCCTATTGCAGCGTAGAATCTGATACATAAATAAATAAATGCATCAATAATCCAATAATAAATTTACAAAAATTTCTATAATCATAGGGTATGAGTACACGGAAATGAAGGAGTCACTTAAAAATCAAGAAACGCAACAAATATTACTAAAGCAATAGGACAAATGAAGCATGAGACAACTAAGGCGTGAAACTACAATAATTAAGACAAGGAGCAGACAAGCACGGAATCATAGAAGGAACGCACCAATTAAGAGTTTATAAGATAATAAGGAAGGAAACAACTTCAACTAAAGCATATATATGCAAAATATCAAGTAAGAAGTACAGTGAGTGCTAACAACATCAAATAAAGCATATTAGAGTAGATTAATGATGAGAGACATAACACGTCATGACAATTCACGTAAAGGTATGAAAATAATCTAGATAACCTAAACCGGTCAAATACCACATATAACCCATGTACCCACTCGTCACTTGCGTACACGGATTTCACATAACACAATTAGCATAATCAACTAGAATCCTAAGTGGTAGTTTCCCCCACACAAAGTTAGGCAAGACACTGTAACGACCCATCCGGTCTTTTTGAGAGTAATTGCCCTGATCCTCTATTTACTGCTTCCCCATATCGTTTATGCAAATATGACTTGCCGGGCAATTTTGTTTGTGGTTTCAGAGTGATTTGGGACACTTAGTCCCTAAAGTGGAAGCTTAAGTTTTAGGATTTCGACTGTAGTGGGAACTGTGTAAAGACGGCTCTCGAATGGAGTTTTGTAAGTTCCGTTAGCTCCGTTGGGTGATTTTTGACTTGAGAGCGTGCTCGGATTGTGTTTCAGAGGTCTGTAGCTGAATTAGGCTTGAAATGGCGAAAGTTGAATTTTTTGGGAAGTTTGACCAGAAGTGGAACTTTTGATATCGGAGTCGGATTCTGATTCCTAAAGTTGGAGTATATACGTAATGTCAATTATGACCCGTGTGTAAAATTTGGGGTCAATTGGACGTGATTTGATAGGTTTTGGCATTTGTTGTAGAAGTTTGAAGTTTTAACGTTCATTAAGTTTGAATTGGAGTATGATTCATGTTTTTAACGTTGTTTGATGTGATTTGAGGGATCGACTAAGTTCGTATTGTGGGACTACGAGACGGTATCTCGGGAGCTCCATTATTGTTATCTCATTGTGATATGTAGTTATTTCTCTGTGAATTCTTTGTGTTAAATTCTCCGTCTTTCTTCATATTTTTATATCATATTTCTTATTATTATATCCCAATAGGGCCCGAATCTGACCTCTCACTACTCTAATGAGGTTAGTCTTGGCACTTACTAGGCACCGTTGTTGTGTACTCATTCTACTCTTCTCCACATGTTTGGTGTGCAGATCCAGGTACTTCTTATCAACCCTTATAAGTGAGTAATGAGACTTTGGAGAATTCAAGGTATTCTTCCCGTGCCGCAAACCTCGGAGTCCCTCTCTATTCCCTCATATGTCGTTCACCTTTCAGTACTTTCTTAGACACTGGTGTATAGATATACAAGTTTTTCTTCTGTAGCTTGTGACTTATGACTACTGGGTGTTGGGAAATACTGTTTAAACTCGAGTGTTGGGTTTTGTACATGCTGAGCGGTATCATATCAGTTATTTAATTATCTATTGCAGTTTGGTTGCTAAATTATGCTTTTATTTCAATTTTTCAGCAAATTGTTAAGCTTACCTAGTTGTAGACACTAGGTGCCATGGCAGCGCCTTACAGAGTGAGAATTGGGTCGTGACAAGTTGGTATCAGAGCTCTAAGTTCATAGGTGTCGTGAGTCACAAGAAAGTTTAATAGAATCTCGCGGATCGGCACATAACGTCTGTACTTATCTACGGGAGGCTATGGAATTGTTAGGAAAAATTACACTTCTTTGATTTCTTGTCATACGAAATTGTTGACTTCGAAATTCTGAACTTCTGTCTTCTAGTCTCTCACATATGGTGAGGACACGTACATGCGGATCTGATGACTAGGCACCCGCGCCACTACTAGAGCTGTGAGAGATCAGGGTCGGGGTATAGGCCGAAGATGTCCATGTAGGGCACCCGCACGAGCTTCTACAAAGGAGCCCCTAGTAGTTCCAACTGGGGGATAGGCACATGAGGTATGTGTTGCTGCACTAGTCCTCCAGGAGACTTTAGCCCAGTTTCTAAGCATGTTCAGCACCTTGGCTCAGGCTGGATTGATCCCACTTGCTCCTGCCACATCTCAAGCCGGGGGAGGAGCACAGACTCCCATCGCCCGTACCCCCAAGCAGCGCGTTCAGACCGACAAGGTTCTAGAAATTATAACGATGTAGCCGATAGCTCCAGTTCAGGCCGAGATTAAGGCACTAGTTTCTAAGGCGGAGCAGCTCAGACTTGAGAGGTACAAGAAGTAACACCCTCCGACCTTCAGTGGATTTGCGTCAGATGATGCCCAGGGTTTTCTAAAGGAGTGTCACCGTATTCTCCGTACTATGAGTGTAGCGGAGTCAAGTGGGGTTTATTTTACTACATTCCAGCTTAGAGGAGTAGCCTATCAATGGTGGCGTGCTTATGAGTTGGGTAGTCCGGCTGAAGCAACTTCACTTATATGGACTAAGTTCTTGGACATGTTCTTTAGGAAGTATGTTCCTTAGAGTCTCAAAGACGCATGGCGCGTGGAGTTTGAGTAGTTGCGCCAGTGTTCTATAACTATGTCAGAGTATGCAATCAGCTTCAGTTATTTGGTCCGACATGCACCAGCCTTGGTTGCTACAGTTCGAGAAAGGATCTGTCGGTTTATCTAGGGACTCCACCCTAGTATCAGGCTTAGCATGGCCCGGGAAAAAAAATTGATATTTTGTACTAGTAGGTTGTGAGTATTGCTAGGAGATAGGAGGGTATGCTTTCTTGGAAGAGATAGGAGAGGGAGGCCAAGAGGTCTCAAGAGTTTGGCACTTATAGTGGTACTTGTGTCCCAACTATAGTTTGTCTTGGTAGAGGCTATGTGAGTCGCCTCGTTTATTCAGAACTTCCAGCCGCTAGTTGTATTCCGGCTACTTCTAGGGCCCCTAAGCCTTATTATGCACAGCCAGTATCTAATGCACCTCGTGCATGGGGTGCTTTTAGTAGTTAGTTCAGCAGACATGGACCGAGCCAGCCACAACAACCACGCCCTCCGAGATATTGTTTTGAGTGTAGCGACACTCGCCATATGGTGAGGGATTTCCATAGACTTGGGAGGGATGCACCTCCATAAACTTCACAAGCACCGCGTACTCCACCGGGTTCTCAAGATATGATTACAACACCAACTACCACTCCACCTGCTCATTCGTCATTATGTTTATTGACGATATTCGAGTGTACTCCCGGACTCGAAGGATCATGAGCAGCACTTGAGGACTATGCTTCAGACCTTGAGGGAAAATAAGTTATATGCAAAATTTTCAAAGTGTGAGTTTTGGCTAGATTCAATGGCATTTTCTGGTCATGTGGTGTCGAGTGATGGGATCAAGGTGGATCCGAATAAGGTGGAAGCAATGTAGAATTGGTCCAGACCCTCCTCAGCTACAGAGATCCGGAGTTTTCTTAGTTTGGTGGGCCGTCGATTTGTAGAGGATTTCTCATCTATTGCAACACATATGAACAGGCTGACACATAAGGGGGCTCCGTTCAGGTGGACAGAGGAGTGTGAGAAAAGCTTTCGGAAGCTCGAGACAACTTTGACTACAACCCCAGTATTGGTATTGCCTACAGATTCAAGGTCTTATACTGTATATTGTGATGTGTCACAGTTTGGTCTCGACGCGGTGTTGATGTAGGACGGTAGGGTGATTGCCTACACGTCCAGACAACTGAGGGTGAATGAAAACAACTATCCTGTCCACGATATTGAGTTAGCAGCTATTGTTCATGCCTTGAATATTTGGCGACACTATTTGTAGGGTGTCCCTTATGAGATCTACAGGGATCATAGGAGTTTGCAGTATCTGTTCAAAAAGAAAGATCTTAACTTGCGCCAGCGGAGGTTGTTGGAGTTTCTTAAAGACCATGATATCACAATTTTGTACCATCCCAAGAAGGCCAATGTGGTGGCCGATGTCTTGAGTTGCCAGGTGGAGAGTTTGAGGAGCTTCGCATATCTACCAGCACCGGAGAGGCCATTGGCGTTGGATGTTTAGGCCTTAGCCAACTAGTTTATTAGATTGGATATTTCTTATTCGAGTCGAGTGTTGGCTTGTGTGGTCTCTCGGTCTTCTCTTTATGATCGTATCAGGGAGCGTCAGTATGATCACCCCCATTTGCTTCTCCTTAAGGACACAGTTCAACACGGTGATGCTAAGGAGGTCACTATTGGAGATTATGATCCATTTAGGATGTAGGGAAGGCTATGTGTGCCCAATGTAGATGGTTTGCGTGATTTAATTCTTCAGGAGGCTCACAATTCGCGGTACTCCATTCATCCGGGTGCTGCGAAGATATATCAGGACTTGATGCAGCATTACTAATGGAGGAGGATGAAGAAGGACATAGCAAAATATGTAGCTCGATGTTTAAATTTCCAGCACGTAAGGTATGAGAATCAGCGGTGTCACGATCCAAAATCAAAGCACGTCGGGATGGCTCCTATCGTGATACAAGGCAAGCCTATATTTCTGAAAATATTACTACTAAATCGATTATATGAAATTAATAAAACATTTCCAACATTTAGAATTTTTCATAAACTAAATCAACTCTAAATATAATATAGAAAATACGAAAACGAGCTCCAAACAACGGGGTGTCACTAAGTCATGAGCATCTAAAATTATGAACTAAAATATATGAACTGTCCAACTGTCCAAAATAGGAAATGAAAAAAGGAGTAACAAGGTTCTGCGGACGCTAGCAGCTACCTTGCAATCTCCACAAATAGCCGGTCTGAACTCAACGATCGTCGCGCTCTAACTCACCTGGATCTGCACATAAAGTGCAAGGTGTAGTATGAGTACAACCGACTCAGTAGTAACAGAAATAACTAAGGAACTGAGCAGTAGTGACGAGCTAAGCAAAACAGTCCAATTATTTATTTTCACAATTTTAAAATAACAGGAATAAACAGGTAAATTCCATAACTCAGTAAATGCCACAAAGAAATTTAACAGATAAAATGCAGCAACATCAAAAGTAAATGCAACTTCACAGCAATGTCACTCCATCACTCATCACTCCCACTCAGCACTCAACACTCATCACTCAATACATTCAACACTATGCGCTCACTGGGGATGTGTACAGACTCCGGAGGGGCTCCAAGAGCCCAAGCTCTAAGCAAGGACAACTCACGCGCTATGGTATTAATATCCTCACAATTAGGCCATCATATCAATACCTGGATCCACACAGTCAACTCACATGCTACGCGGACAACTCACGCGCTATGGTATCAATACCTGGACCCGCACGATCAACTTACTTGCTACGCGTACAACTCACGCGCTATGGTATTAATGTCCTCACAACTAGTCCCTCGGTCTCACTCAATCATGTACCTCACTAGCCTCACCATCATCAACAAATAAGGGGACACAACCCACATCAAGTATCGCAACATATTAGCAAATAATAGAGACTGAGGCAAACATGTACAATAATTTATATGACTGAGTATAATTAATGTGAGCATGAAAAAACCCTAAGCATGAACCCTAAAATGAAGGCAGACAAGTTCAACAAGTAAATGCATAAACACAATAATGGCCATTAGGCCACACAGCCTCACGAGACGGGTCAAGTCACAATCACTCGAGCCATACACCCACACGCCCGTTACCTAGCGTGGGTATCACCTTTAAACAAACACATGATATCAAACTCTCCAGTTTTATACCCTCAAAGCCAGAGCTAAAACTGTTACTTACCTCAATAACGTAAAATCCTACTCCTGCATGCCCTCGTCTCTGGAATCGATCTCCAAAGGCTCCAAATCTAACCATAATTCGATTATACCATCAATATAGGCTAACGAATCTAATTGCACAATAAAACTACAAAATATGCCAAAAAACCGAAATCAGCCAAAACACGGCCCCGGGGCCCACATCTTGAATTCACTCAAAAATAGCAGAATCAAAACCCTCGTCCTCTCCCGAGTCTAACCATATAAAATTTATCAAAATTGGACTCCGTTTGGTCCCTCAAATCTCTACCTAAAACTCTCCAAAACTCAAACCTTAACCCCCTTCATTTCACTTTAAAATCATCAATCAAATCCCAAAAATGAAGATGGATTCATGCAATATAAGAAAAACCGAGTATAGAACACTTACCCCATTCCATCTGATGAAATTCGCCTCAAAAATCGTCCAAATCCGAGCTCCCCGACTCAAAATATGACCGAATAAACAAACCCTAGTTTTATATATTTTTCTGTCAGCTATTCTACCTCGTTTCTTGTGCCAAACAATCCTTAAACTTGCGTTTTATGTCTCCAATGGACTCCTTGTGAAATTCTAGTCAAGTTAGGCTTTTGACTCACTCAATTTGACCTTATAATGAATGAAATATGTAGGTTTTAATATTTGCAAATGGTGAAATTTTTTAAATACGTCATCAGTGGCAATTTCGTAATTAATCTGAAAAAATCTAGCAATCAAATTTTAGTAAAATGACCATAAAATCCTCATACGATATACAAATATAATGATTCTTTTTGCCACGGGTCCGTAATTACTATACGGATCTAATGCTTCAACCAAAAAAGAAATCGAAGCTTATTTGTTCAATATGATATCACTTATGCTTGAAAAAATGGCATCGAAACATAAGAAAAACGAGCGCAACACAACCCAAACCTATCCAAAACTCAATCGAGGCCCTAGGGACCTCAACCAATAATTCAAACAAGTCATATGTTGCTACCCGAACTTAGTCGAACCTCCAGAACACCCAAAACAACACCAAAACACCAAATCAACCTCGAATTCAAGCCTAAGAACTTCTAAACGCCGAAACCTATCAGACCACATCTGAATGACCTCAAATTTGGCACACATATCAAAAATGACACTACGAACCTACTCCAACTTCCAGAATTCCATTCCGACCCCGATACCTAATTTTCCAATACCAACCAAAATCGCCAAATTTTTAGCTTTCGCCAATTCAAGCCTAATTCTACCACGGACCTCCAAATTACATTCTGGACACGCTACTATGTCTAAAATCATCCAACGAATATAACCGAATTATAAAAATCCAAATCCTAATTCGTTTACTCACAGGTCCACTTTCAGTTGACTTTTCTAACTTTGCTTTCTAACTAAGAGACTAAGTGTTCCTTTCACTCCAAAACTACTCCAAACCCAAACCTACCAACTCGATATAACTCAAACATCTGAACAACATATGAAGAAACAACAATGGAGGGAAACGGGGCTAAAACTCTCGGAACGACCGGACGGGTCGTTGCCGGGCGGATTGCTTCAGAAAATAGAGATTCTGGAGTGGAAATGGGTGCGGATCACTATGGATTTCGTTGTTGGGATTCCACGGACTCAGGGAAGTTTGATGCAGTTTAGTTGATTGTTGAAAGTCTTACCAAGTCAGCTCATTTAATTCCTATGATGACTACTTATTCTTCCAAACAGCTGGCTTGAGTTTATATCCGTGAGATTTTCAAGACTTTATGGCATGCCGGTATCTGTCATCTATGACCGGGTACGCAGTTTACATCACGGTTCGGTAGGGCCGTACAACATGAGTTGGGTATTCGAATGGAGTTGAGCACAATATTTTATACTTAGACAGACGAACAGTCCGAGGGCACTATTAAGATATTAGAGGATATGCTCCATGCATATGTGTTGGTGTTTGGAGGTTCTTGGGATCTGTTCTTTCCACTTGCAGAGTTTTCCTACAACAACAATTATCAGTTGAGCATTCAAATGGCACTGTATGAGGCTTTGTATAGTAGCGGTGTCGGTCTCCAATGGTTGGTTCGAGCCGGGCGAGACTAGGTTATTAGGTACATACTTGGTTTAGGATGCTTTGGAGAAGGATTCATGATCGACTTCACACAGCCCAGCCTAGATAGAATAGTCATATCAATCGGAAGGTTCGCGAAATTGCATTCATGGTTGGATAGCGGGTCCAACTTCGGGTGTCACCCATGAAGGGTGTTATGAGGTTCGAAAAGAAGGCCAAGCTGAGTCCAAGGTTTATTGTCCTATTCGAGGTGTTCTGACGTGTTGAGGAGGTTGCTTATGAGCTTGCCTTGCCTCCCAGCCTAGAAGGAGTTCATATGGTATTCCACATTTCTATGATCCTGATGTATCACGACGATCCGTCTCATGTGTTGGATTTCAGCTAAATCTAGTTGGACAAGGATTTATCTTACATTGAGGAGCCGGTGGCTATTTTGGATAGGTAGGTTTGAAGTATGAGTTCAAAGAACATTGCTTCCATGAAGGTTCAATGGAGGGTTCAATCGGTCGAGGAGGCGACATGGGACACCAATCATGATATACGCAGCCGTTATCCCCATCTTTTAACCACTTCATATATGTCTCTATAGTCGTCGAGGACAAACGATTGTTTTAAGAGGGGGAGGATGTAATGACCCGGCCAGTCATATTGAAAGAAATAGCATCAATCCCCTATTTACTGCTTCCCCCGTATCGTTTTCTGCTTATGTGACTTGCTGGGGGATTTTTTTTGTGGTTTCGAAGTAACTTGGAACACTTAGTCCCTATAAACAGAAGCTTAAGTTCTAGTATTTCGACCTTAGTTGGAACTGTTTGAAGACGGCTCCAGACTGAATTTCATTAGTTCTATTATCTCCGTTGGGTGATTTATGACTTAGGAGGGTGTTTAGAATGTGTTTTGGAGGTCTGTAGCTGAATAAAGCTTGAAATGGCAAAAGTTGAATTTTCGGGAATGTTTGACCGAAAGTGGACTTTCTGATATCAGGGTCGGATTCCTATTCTATAAGATATAGTAGGTTTGTAATGTCAATTATGACTTGTGCGCAAAATTTGGGGTCAATCCGACGTGATTTGATAGGTTTCGACATCGGTTATAGAAGTTTGAAGTCTCAAAGTTCATTAAGTTTGAATTGGAGGGTAATTCATGTTTTAGCGTTGTTTGTGATGATTTGAGGGCTCGACTAAGTCTGTATGTTTTTATAGGACTTGCTGGTATGTTTGGTTGAAGTCTCATGGGCCTCGGGTGGATTTCGGATGGTTAACGGACAAGTTTTGGACTTGTTTAAGTTGAAGAATTTCTGGTGTTTCCAGTTGCTGGTTTCCTTCTTTGCATTCGCGAGGGGAGTTCTGTGTTCACGAAGAGGAACTAGAGATATGAGGGGATTTAATCTTCCCGTTCGTGATGAAGGTCCTGCGTTTGCGATGCTCTGAGGTAACATGTCTAGGAGTTCGCAATAAGGGTCCGGCGTTCGTGTAGAGAAAGCTGGTTAACTAAGTCTCTAGGCAATTTGCCTACTCGTTCGCGATGATGGTCCCGCGTTCGGGATTATGCCATCGCGTTCGTGATGAAGAAGTTTGTCTGAAGCAATTTTGTGTGCTTCGCGAACCCGAGGTTTCTTCTGCATTCGCGAAGAAGGGATCACTGAGCAGTTATAAACATTTCAAAAATGTGAGTTAGGCCATTTTTATCAAAACTTGAGATAGAGAGCTCAGATATTGACGACAATTTGGGGGATTTTCAGAGAAAGCTATTGGGTAATAATTATTGACTCATTTATGGTTATATTCCATTAATCTGTAGTTGATTCCATCCTTTAATTTCGGATTTGAATGAGAAAATTGGAAAAAATGGAAAAAGTTCTTCAACCAAAATTTTGCGTTTTTAGTGAGATTTTGACATAAAATTTGAGTAATTTTGGTACGAGTGGACTCGTGGGTAAATAGGTGTTATTATTTTGAGACTTTTACCCGATTTCGAGACGTGGGACTGGGTCGACGTTTTTGGGCGATATTCGAATTTCTTGTTAAAGTCTTGATTTCATTAATTAGATTAGTCTATTATAGTTATATTTATGTTATGTAATTGTTTTTGGCTAGATTTAGGTTATTCGGAGTCGGATAATCGAGGAAAGGGCATTCGTATTGATTGATTGAGCTTGGTTCGAGGTAAATGGCTTGCGAAACGTTGCGTGGGGGAAATCCCCTTAAGATTTTGGTACTGTTGTGATACTTATGTGATATGTGAGTGTCGTGTACGCGATGAGACGAGTGCGTACACGGGCTAATTGTCGTAAAATCAGGGTTTTCACTGAGTATTAGATACCAGCATGTGTAGTTATCTTGTTTAGTCTAATTTCGCATGTCTACGTATCTTAAATGCTTATTTTAGATCTGTGCAGCATGTTTAGTTGAATTCCCGCCTTTACTAGATTTGTACCATCCTTTGCTGTAGAATTCTTGCTATTAATTGCATTTTCCACCAATTTGAGATGTGTGTTTACTTTTGGGACTACGAGGCGGTACCTTGGGAGATCCCCCTACACATTTACTTTTGGGACTACGAGGTGGTACCTCGAGAGATCGCCCTACATATTTACTTTTGAGACTACGAGGCGGTCCCTCGGGAGATCTCCTTGTATATTTACTTTTGGGACTATGAGACGGTATCTCTGGAGATACCTGTTGAGTATTTACTTTTGGGACTACGAGATGGTATCTCTGGAGTGCCCCTGTTGTTTATCTCATTGTGCTATGTAGTTATTTCTCTGTGAATTATTTTTGTTAAATTCTCCGCCTCTCTTCATTTTGTTATATTATATGTGTTATTATTATATTCCAGTAGGGCCCCATCCTGACCTCGTCACTACTCCATTGAGGTTAGGCTTGGCACTTACTGTGTACCGTTGTAGTGTACTTATGCTACTCTTCTGCACATGTTTTGTGTGCAAATCCAGGTACTTTGTACCAGCCTCGTTATCTGGGAGCAACGAGACTTTGGAGACTTCAAGGTATTCTTCCACCATCTACAGACCTTCGAGTACCCCTCTATTCCCACCTATGTTGTTTACCTTTCAGTACTTTCTTAGACTTTGGTGTTTAGAGATACTAATTTTTCATCTGTAACTTGTGACTTGTGACTACCGAGTTTTGGGAAATAATGTTTATACTCGAGTGTTGAGTTTTGTACATACCGAGCGACATCTTATCATTTATTTAATTATCTGTTGCAGTCGTAGAGACTAGGTGCCTTCACGACGTCTTACAGGGGAAGAATTAGGTCTTGACAGACAATTACCTCAATTCGGCCAAATCAATACTCAAATTAGATTTTCCCTTTACAAATTCACCTCTGCTCAGCTTAATCTAGCCAATGAAAACTTAAATATATCAAACAATGCAAGAGAAAAAAATTTCACCTAACAAAGCTATGATCTTTATACAATATCTAAAAAGTCAACAAAACGTCAACCCTAGGCCCGCCCGGTCAAAATCCGAGTCCATGGGTAGGTCTTGACTACCCATATCCCCATAAGTCCATATACGTGTTTTGTTTCTAAATCCGAGTTTAATTCGACTCTCAAATCCCAATTTTTCATTTTTCAAAACTTTGAAAAAATCCCTCAAAGTTTCCTTAGATTCTCATGAATTTGATATTAAATCTAATGTTTAATCATAAAATATAATTGATAATTGATTAGAGGCACTTACCCAATGGTTTGGTATGAATAACATTCTACGAAAATAGCCTCCCATCGAGGTTAGGGTTGATAACATTATAAAATGAAGTTTATGAATACACAGCTATAAGTAGGTTGCAGATGTTGCATTTGTGACACATGGTTCGCAAATGCAAACTCGCAAAAGCGAAGAATCCTTCGCACTAGTGAAGCTTGAATAATTCTGACGACTTCGCAAATGTGATAGAAATGTTGCAAATAAGGACACTGGTCTTCTCAAAGGCGAGCAGTTTGTTGCAAAACCGACCCTACCCAGCCCGGGCCTTCATCACAAATGTGATACAGAGTTTGCAAATGCAAACTTTATTGGCTTCGCAAAAGCGATCATTTATTCGCAGATGCGATCCCTTCCCCAGTAGCCCAAGTTCGCAAATGCGAGGACTACCTCGCAAATGCGGTAGTCGCATTTGCGACAAAAACATCGCAAATGCGATGCAACTAGTTCTGGCACTAAACAATTTAATAAAATCAATCTGAAACCAATCTGAAACTCACTTGGGCCCCTGAGTCTCTAGAATAAACACCCACACTAGTCCAAAAACATATCACGAACTCGCTAGCGCGATCAAAATACCAAAATAACCTATAGAAGCACGAATTGGACGTCAAAACGCATGAGAATCTCAATGAACTTCAAGAACTTCTAGAATCGCAACCAAACGTCTGAGCAATATCAAATCAACTCCAAATGACACTGAATTCTGCAGGCAAGTTCCATATGACGAAACAGACCTATTCCAAGTCTCGAAACAAAAATTAGAACCCAATAGCATTAAAGTCAAACTATGGTTAAACTTAGAAAAATCCTAAAACTTTAAATTTCCATCTTATGCCAAATGACGCCGAAACCCTCTAAAAATATCTGAATGCAAATCCGGACATACACCCAAGTCCAAAATCACCATTCGGACATATCGGAACTATCAAATCAATCCGATGTCAAATACCAAAAAGTCAAACTTTGTCAATTCCTTCAACTTAAAGCTTCTCAAATGCCACCTCTTAAAATCATTTCCGAACCACTCAAAAACCCGAGACGATAATGCTTGCAAGTCATAATACACTAGGTGGAGTTACTCATGACCTCAAATGGACGAACGGATGCAATTGCTCAAAACGACCAGTCAGATCGTTACATCATCTCCCACTTAAACATACATTCGTCCTCAAACGTATCAGGAGTCGTTCCAAAGCTATCAAATCACTGCATCAGCTCACCATAAATGCCCGACAACACAACTTAACTAAATATCTCTCTTCATCCTTAGTCCATAACCCTAGGACAGAACCCGTTCAACATCTAAAACTCATCATAAAACTCAAATCTAACATCAATGCACTGTATAAACTTGAACAATATGAATCAAAACAGAATCCCCACCCAAGGTACAATCACATGCCCACACCAATAACTTCCGACCACCATGGATGTCCAATAACAATATCTGCACCAGTAATACACTTCATCTCGAATAACACTTTGTTCCGGACCTCCGCAACCCTTCCCATAATAAAAGAACATGCAAAAACTCATAACCCCCCATGAAGTCAGCAAGCCAAGAAGCTCCCACGCCCGTCAGGGCCATTGCCCAATTCTAAGAGAAAATAGGATCATCCTCCCAAACACTCCTCATCCCGATACGATAGTGCAAATCTCAAGTATAGAAACCTCATCTCAGCCGATACAAGCAGCCCAACTGATTACTCATCACAAAACCACACAGATTCACCCATTACACGACCCGTACACCAAATCAGCAATAATTCAGACATGCAGCAAAATAGAAGGAAAGTAAGGTACGAGGATTATCTAACAAGTATAACAAATATAAGAACAAAGTAAATTTTTATCAGGTTATCCCATAGAGGGGGAATGGAACATAAAATTAGCACGAGGAAGGGTATCCTACATAACATCCATTGTGGCATGCAACCCGTTCCCAAATATATCAATCCACATAGGGAAACCCATCGAGCCAAAGTTCTCGGGCTCACAATCACATGTATGTCAACATGAAGTACGATAGAGTACACAAATATAACTGTGGGAAATTGAAAATAAATAATACAACATGGAGGAAAACAAGCACAACTGAGGTAAAAGGAGCAAATCAACATCACAATGGCTTTCTTTCCCATATCGCCATAACGTCTGAACGGGATTACCACATGCGTGAGAAATATTATACCACCTCGCACTCCGTCATATCACAAGACAGAAACACATAACATAGGCTAGGGGCACAAATAATATCCATTTCGCCCGGTAGCATGACCATGATATAAACTTCACAAGAGTACCCAAACCTGATCTAATGTAGAATACAAATTCTCCTAGGGCTTTCAAATATCCCCCCAAACCAATTACGATCATTCCTAAACCGGTAAATATCCTTCCAAAAGTCCATAGCAACCTATTGATAATTTATGACATATCAGATATCCAATTCTCATCATTTCTTCACAATCCGCAAATAAGAAATAGTCCGCCTATGAGGACACCCAGCCCCGAAACCTCATGAACACCAGAACTCCCATAGTTGATCTCAACTACGCTACTCAAATGGCTGATGTGAAAATCCCACTCCACCATCTTACAAAAATATCCACATAGATCTTCCATATCGCGCAACAAAACCTGAACTTCAGAAGCCCTCAGAACCCGGTAATCACCGTACCACTAGTCAAGCACCCGCAACATAAATCACATGGTGCCTTTCTAAAATGCACTATCTTTACATGAGTTATCCAATAATGCCAACATTCTATAACTTCTGATATCCATTCAGGAGAAAAATCATAACGCACAACATATTCCTTATGTCCGCAGAAGACAAACAACTCAAGTCGTGGTCGACACCATCGAGAACTTTCTGAGACCCGTTTACAAATAACTAAGGCATGAGGAGTGAATATACCCAACTCAACCGAGTCACGTAAACTGCCTCACCCAATAGTATTGCCACAAACACCGGTAGAGAACTAACACCCCAAAAAGGACCAATTACCTCTATTGCCATGCTGGCCCAACACCACCGAGCCGAACCATTTCTGCAGTTCCTCCTCGACTTTCCTTTAGGGTAACACTCCTCCTTGTCGGTACACAATGATCTCAAAATAAACGCTCAATGCAGAAGATCCTAGCACGAACTACGTAGACCAGAAGCTCACAAACTACTTTATTTCCTCTAAAGCACTCCTGTAATGCCGAAATCGAGATACCCACATTTAATAGACCTTTTGGGAATCTGAAATAGTTTCTCTGAACCTTTTGATATTAAAATGTAGATTCATTAATGACGCAGAAATACCACAAGTCCCAACATCATCCCATGCAAATCTCATATCTTAACCATATACAAATTTTGGGGAAACCTTTCAATACTATATATGTACATCTCGGGCCAAAGCTGATATAACACTTGACCCTGCAAGCTGCCCGTCGATAGTGGACTCTCCCACTTAGAGCGAAGCTAGTGGAAATAATATCCAATGAACCACAATACTAACCTTCACCGCTCGTACAACATCAATCATGAGATACCTCAAATCATCTACTAAGCGTTCGTGATAGTCCCACTCGCTTCCTCTAGTGCCTTGAGTGATAATAGATACCTTCCACTGAGTAGAAATCCCATACGAACCACATAGTCTCTAATACCACTAACTATCCTCCAATCAACCTCCACCTCGTGGCCCATCCCCATCATCCCGAATCATTAGCGCATAACTGATACCGAGTGCACAATATCGTACACGAGTGGAGGAAAAGGAACATAAGATATATGTTTTAAGCTGAATCAATGTCGCACGACAATGAATGAAAGAAGTGGAATTTCCTAATAGTTTTCGTAGCCCCTCGAAGATAAGTACAGACGTCTTTGTACCGAACTGCAGGTTTCTACTAAACATGCTTATGAATCGTAGCACCTATGAACCAAGAGCTCTAATACCAACTTGTCACAACCCAAAATCCCCGTGAATGAGTCATGGTGGCACCTAGTCTCTAGAACTAGGTAAGCCTAACACATACCAAAATGATAACAAATTCTATTAAACAACTATTAAACATGTAGCAAAAATCTCTATATAAGCCAATAATCTCACCATGACACGATATCCAAAAATCGGTAGTACAAGTCATAAGCACTTTTCAGAGTAACTATACATAATGAATACATCGCTATTCTTGAAGTAATAGTAAACAATGGAATAAATACAACAGAAGGTGATTTCGGAGCCTACTAATGTCCAGCAGATGTACCTTGAAGTCTCCAACCGCACAAGCATAAGTCTCAAAACCAACTCTATCTGAAGTACCAGGTTCTGCACAAAAATATGCAGAAGCATAGCATGATTACACCACAGTGGTACGCAGTAAGTATAAGGCCTAACCTCGGTAGAGTAATGTATACGGTCAAAATCAGGAATGACCGATCTTGATGTTTTTACGACATTCCGAGCCTGGTCTCGATAGTATCGAGGCGAGACCCGAGGATCAACTCCGAGGTGAATTCCTCGAGGATCGGTATCAAGGTATCAGTGTACCTCGGGATAGAAAGACAATCGAAGCTTGTCATAGAAAGGCGTGGGACTCCCAAGAATAGGTGGCTAAAGCTAACAAACACCTGCAAGAATAGTACAAGTCCATACCAGACCATTGAATAGTTGTACCAGCTATTTACTTTTATAATAATTATACATGTACCATGTTGGGATTCCTCCTCCTATATAAAGGGGACCCTTATCACTTCTTGCACATATGATATTCAATACAAGAACAAGAACAAGAACATTCTCTGCTCTCTAACTTAAATATACTCTATTGCCTCTATGTTGATTTATTGCTTACATTTATTGTTTTTCATTGATTTTTCTTCATTTATTACTCATCATTGATCATAAAGATCCATCTTCGAGGCTCTTAAAACTGTTAGACCCTCACCGACCACCCGCAGTTAACGCTATACCTCGACCTCGAGGCCCCATCTCGGCCAGCTCGAGACCCCGACCTGAGGCAGTTTGGTTTGCATATCTCTATTTTCTTTTACTCTTATCTCATTTTCCTAACCCACACTTAGCATCTATTTCTTAACAACTAGTATTAAAATAAATCACATAGTTTTAGAACCATAAAATCAAATTTAACTGTAATTACCATTTTCAAGGTAAACTGTTTGGCGCCCACCGTGGGGCCAAAAATAATAGTGATTGTTTTAGTGCTGGTTTACTGAAAAACAAAAGTTATTCTTCACACTTTTTCTTATCCAAGAATCTTTGATTTCAGGTAAAAATTTCTAACTCAGTGAATGCACATGAAAATAATGGCTCTGAGGATCATGGAGAGAATGGTGTAGCTATTTCAAGCACCGTTGTACCACCAAAAAATCATGTGGACGCACCAGAGCCAATCCCCGTGGATGTGGGCTCACGTAACGCCAAACATGTTTATATAAGCTCCCACACTAACAAGAATATATGCCGAGAAAACTAACAGGAAGCTCAGAAAACACCAGCCCGGGAGGAAAGGGAAGTTAGCCTTCACGTCATTTTTGAAATATTACAGGCACAACAAGTGGCGATTGCCCAGCTACAAAGCCGTCAGAGAACTCCAAGCACGACAGTAGCAGAAGCGGCTCCTTGAGGCAAACAGGCTCCTGAGAGGTCGAGCAACGATAGGTCAGCAGCCGACCCCACTATTATGAAGATGCTCGAAGACCTCACAAAGAGGATAGAATCAAGGCTCCTGGAGAGATAACCAAGTCCAAGTGAAGAAAGATACCAGTCGTATATCGACAATAGAAGAAACGCCCTGAGATGCAACATACCTCGAATCGATCAAAGGACGGATCGAGGTTGGAATCCTCGGGGACTCATGAACAAAGCTGGATTCAACAGGCACACAGGGCCGGCAGAGGTGCTTCGATTATCTGAGTATAACTTCAACATTGATGTTTCCGACATCGTATCAGCCATAGGTAAAATCAAAGATACCAGGAGGCCAAAACCCATACTATCTGGCCCTTTGCAAATGAACCCTAACTTGATGTGCGAGTTTCACGGCACACACGGTCATAGGACCGAAGACTGCAGACAGCTCCGAGAAGAAGTAGCCCGATTAGTTAGCAAAGGGCACCTCCAAATATCCATCAGCGGTCGAGCTGTAAACCACTTTAGGGGAAGAGAAACAGACCGGAGGAACGGAATGGGAAAACCTCAACACACCGTTCAAATGATCATTGAGGAACCGACGTTCCTCAAGGACCCGCGATCAAACGAACAAAAGTATCAACTGCAACAGCAGGGAAAATTTGGGGTCGTATGCTCGAGGACATTCTTGCATTCAGTGAGGAGGACTTCGAGACCTTGTCTCATCCACATAACGATGCGCTGGTAATTTCCTTTCTCTTGAATAACATTCAAACTAAACATGTACTAGTGGATCCAGGTAGCTTGGCCAACGTAATCAGGTCAAAGGTGG
The DNA here is from genome assembly GCA_005239495.1 of Nicotiana undulata. Classification (NCBI taxonomy): domain Eukaryota; kingdom Viridiplantae; phylum Streptophyta; class Magnoliopsida; order Solanales; family Solanaceae; genus Nicotiana; species Nicotiana undulata. Next base: position 10,405 of record ML270859.1, on the reverse strand, counting down.
TGGAGCAGCTCGGACTGCTCGATCGAATCATACCTACCACCCGAGTCATCAACGGATTCAACATGGTCGGCGAAGCAACGAAGGGGGAGATCACCCTCCTGGTCAACATGTCCGGTACAGTTCAAAATACCAAATTCCATGTGATCGAAGGTGACATGAGGTACAATGCATTGCTTAGGAGGCCATGGATACACAAAATGAGGGTAGTGCCATCAACTCTTCATCAAATGATGAAGTGTCCAAAAAACGACGGTATAAAACAGTATATGGAGAACAACATGCGGCAAAGGAGATGTTCACGGTTCATAGCTAGGAAACAACATCCATACCCCCCACCTCGGAGGAGACAGAGGTCAAACATGCCCCTGAGGACGATGAAGAAGATTTCCTCGCTCCCCGAACTTTTATTGCCCCCGAAGAATCTTATGCAACTAAATCAACGATCGAAGAACTAGAATAGGTTTTTCTATTAGAACATCTCCCAGATCGAAAGGTATACCTTGGAAAAGGACTAACCCCCGAACTCGAGAAAAAACTCATTCAATTTCTTATTAATAATATCAATTGCTTTGCTTGGTCCCATCTAGACATGATAGGGATCCCGTCGGAAATAACCACCCATCTACTGAGCATCGACCCCATGTTTAAACTGGTGAAGCAAAAAAGAAAACCTTTGTCCTAGGTAAAACATGAATTCATCAAGGACGAGGTAACAAAACTCCTAAAAATAAGGTCTATTAGGGAAGTAAAGTATCCCGAGTGGTTGGCCAATGTGGTGGTAGTTCCCAAAAAGGGGAATAAGTTAAGAATGTGCGTAGATTATAAAGACATAAATAGGGCATTCCCCAAAGATTCATTCCCGTTACCCAACATCGATCGCTTGATTGATGCCACGGTCGGCCACAATACCCTCACCTTCCTTGACCCCTATTCGAGGTATAATCAAATTCAGATGGACCCCAAGGATAGGGAAAAAATTCCTTCATCACAAAGTATGGCACGTACTGCTACAATGTGATGCCCTTCGGGCTAAAAAATGCGGGAGCCACGTACGAGCGCCTAGTTAATAAGTTGTTCGAACATCAAATAGGAAAATCAATGGAAGTTTACATTGATGATATGCTAGTTAATTCCCTGCGGGCAGAGGACCATTTGACTCATTTGCAGGAAACGTTTGACATCCTCAGAAGCTACAACATGAAGCTCAATCCCGAGAAATGTGCCTTCGGAGTAGGTTTGGGAAATTTTTTAGGATTCATGGTTTCAAATACGGGGATTGAGATCAAACCTGAAAAAATCAAAGTCGTCGAAGAAATCACAGTGGTAAACAATGTGAAGGTCGTACAACAGCTGACTGAGCGGATAACGACCTCGGGCCGATTCATATTGAGTTCATCGAACATGATTCACCATTTCTTCTCCTTACTCAAAAAGAAAAACAGATTCGAATGGACTCATGTGTGCTAACATGCCTTAGAGAAGTTGAAGTGATATCTATCAAGCCCACCTTTATTCCACACCCCAAAAGAGGATGAAACGTTAGATCTATGTCAGGCCGTATCCAAGGTGGCGGTAAGTGGTGTGGTCGTTCACGAAGAACAAGTTATGCAATTCCCAGTTTACTATGTAAGTCAGACTCTAGGAGATGTCAAAACCAGGTATCCACTCCAAGAAAAATCAGCCCTTGCATTAATAAGTGCGTCTCGAAAGTTAAAGCCTTATTTTCAATGCCATCGTATTTGTGTTTTAACAACATACTCTCTTCGAAGCATATTGCACAAGCCCGAATTATTGGGCCGACTGGCTAAATGGGCCATCAAACTCGGGGGATATGATATCGAATATCCGCCCCCCTTTTGGCGGATTTTGTGGCCAACTTTACGCCAACCCTCGTGCCCGAGGTAAAGAAAGAACTTTCTCTAAAAATGGGTACATCTTTGGGGATATGGACCCTATTCACCAATGGTGCCTCGAACATGAAAGGGTCCGGGCTCGACATAGTTCTGAAGCCACCTATGGGCGGCATGATTAGACAATCTATACAAACTACAAAATTGACTAACAACGAAGCCGAGTATGAGGCTATGATTACAGGTCTAGAATTGGCCAAAGGCCTAGGAGCGGAAGTCATCAAAGAAAAATATGATTCCCTTCTGGTGGTAAATCAGGTAAATGGGAGCTTTGGGGTTCGAGAAGACAGGATGCAAAGATACTTAGACAAAATTCAAGTCACATTGCAGCGCTTCAAAGAATGGACCCTGGTCCACATACCTCGAGAGACAAATAGCGAGGTTGATGCCCTCGCTAACCTGGGATCATCTGTTGAAGAAGAGGACATACTCCCCGGGGATGTTGTTCAGCCATCCAAATCAGTGATCGAGGAAGGCCATGCCGAGGTCAACTCCACCAGCCTGACATGAGATTAGAGAAATAAATACATCAATTATTTGGGAAATGGGAAGCTACCAACGGACCCAAAAGAGTCGAGGGCCCTGCGAACTAAAGATGTTCGATTCTCACTCGACGTAAATAGAACTCTATACAGAAGGACCTTCGATGGACCCCTAGCAGTATGCTTAGGGCCGGGGGACACAGATTATGTGCTCCGAGAAATTGACGATGGCACCTGCTGAAATCAATCTGGTGCCGATTCTTAAGTCCAAAAGGTGATTAGGGCAGGTTACTGTTGGGACAACATTGAGAAGAACACCAAAGAATTTGTCCGAAAATGCGACAAATTCCAAAGATTTGTACCGATAATTCATCAACCCGGTGAACAACTACATTCAGTCTTGTCTCCATAGCCGCTCATGAAGTGAGGGATGGACATCGTCGGACCCCTACCAACGGCACCAGGTAAAGCTAGATTTATTCAATTTATGACTGACTACTTTTCAAAATGGGTGGAAGCGCAGGCCTTCGAGAAGATAAGTGAAAAAGAAGTCATCAACTTCATATGGGACCATATCCTGTGCCGATTTGGGATACCCCCCGAGATAACCTGCGACAATGAAAAGCAGTTCATCGAAAGCAAAATAACAAAGTTCCTCGAGGACCATAAAATCAAAAGGATCCTGTCGACGCCCTACCACCCATATGCAAATGGTCAGGCCGAATCCACAAACAAAACCATCATTCAAAACTTGAAAAAGAAGTTAGAAAATGCGAAAGGTAAATGGAGGGAATGTTGCCCGAGGTGCTATGGGCATATAGAACAACTCCAAAATCAAGCACTGAGAGACGACGTTCTCTCTGGTGTATGGGTCCGAGGCTTTTATACCGGTTGAGGTCGAAGAGCCATGCGCCAGATTCCGGCACGCTACCGAGAGGTCAAACAACAAGGCCATAACTGCAGCCCTCAAAAAATTATATTAGAAGCGAGAAGCTTCACTAGTCGGAATGGCCTCCCAAAAACAAAGAATCAAAAGATACTATAACAGGAAAACAAACATCTGACACGTCGGAGTCGGGGACTTAGTCCTAATGAAAGTCACCCTAAACACTCGGAACCTTAATGAAGGGAAACTAGGCCCGAGCTGGGAAGGACCGTACCGTGTTCTTGGAGTAATCGACAAAGGGTCCTTCAAACTCGGCACCATGGAAGGTGAACAACTTCCGTGCACTTGGAAAATATCAATGCTCAAACGCTATTATTGCTAAGGTAAAACCTTCTCCTTTTTCGTTTATGTGCTCCACACTAAATTTTCACAGATGTACGATGGAAGAAAGAGAAATATCCTCCGACTCAAAGACCTTGGGTTTTAAAGCATGCGTTGCACTCTTTTCCTTCGATTGGATTTTATCCCAAAAAGGGTTTTGGCGGAAAGGTTTTTAACGAGGCAACATCTATATGCTACCCAAGGATAACTCAACAAGTATTCAAGGCTTCTCTTCAATCAACCATAAATACTGGGGGGCATCCCCCGCGATCACCTCCTCATAGAAATCAAAATGAGCCAAAGAGTGTCTTAATAGGAAAATGATGTATCGGGCCAAACGGTCAAATGAACTGTGGCTGCATAGAATAGTCGAACCCTCGACGACAAAATATGTATACTTGTACCAAGTAATTAAAGGAGTATATTTTACCATCAAAAAGCTTCGCGCTTCGAAGAAGTTGCTATTATCACGAGAAATGCTCTAGGGTCAGAAATGTACCGAACGCTTGGGAACTGACATTGAAAACTTGAAGCCGTATGACCTCAGGGCCGGAAACTTCAAGCTCGTAAGCCCTCAATGAGGCAAGATCAAGTTTACAAGGAACGACTCCAGAGCCAAAAACTTTCGATGTCTCAGGGACTGACGTCGACTATCACCCCATCGAGCTATGAAAAAACTCGAGGCCACAGGACCTTAAGAGTGCAACCTCGAGCCCAAAAGCCCTCCACGAGGAATCATCAAAGACCTCCATAAGTCAATATCAAATCCGTAAGACCTCAAGCGAGGCATGAAATATACTTGTACTAAGTAACCAAAGAATCTGTAAGACCTCCGTGAGGCAACCTCGAGCTTATAAGACCGTCATAAGGCAACCTCGAACTTATAAGACCTCCATGAGGCAATATCAAATCTATAAGACCTTGAGCAAGGCTTGAATTATAAGACCTACAAGAAGCAATATCAAAATTGTAAGACCTAAAGTAAGGCATGATCAAATCTGTAAGACCTCAAGTAAGGCATGGCCAAATCTGTAAGACCTCAAGTAAGGTATATCCAATTTGAAAGACCTTAAAAAAGGCATAATCCCGATATTAAAGCCAAGGCAATATATTCGAACATCTAAGACCCCTCAAAAGGCATACCCTAGATATAGACGCCGAGGCTACCTCTCTGAGGGGCTAAAAGGCTACGACCAAACACAATGACTATGGTCAAAAGGCTATGGCCAAACACAATAACTACTGTCATAAGGCTCCGGCCAAACTAACACGACTCGGGGACGCCCTACCCTCACCATAAAATCACAAATACTTCAAAATGAACTGGTTAATCAGGCTACCCTCGGCAAAAGCAAAAGAGCTCTGATAATATCAGCTCCAACAATAAAAGGCTTCAAAAATTCAGCCATCGAGCGAAACCTCCCGAGGTGCTCATTTTATCGTAACACAACGGCTCACAATCGAGGTTCTTATCGAACCATCGAAGAGTCGGACGAGCACAAAAACTTCAAAAAAAATTCTTTAACGAGGGAAAAATATAGCCATACTAAAGGTCATTGTGACCCAACGCGTAAGAGCCTAAGCGCCATCTTAAAAGAGCCTCAGGTCCAATTCAAAAACCTAAGGGTCGATGAGCTCGAGTCGAAACCCGACTCGAAGACTGATCCATAAACGGTTAACTAAAAAAGTGCCTAAGGGCCAATGCGTAAGAGCCCACGGGCCAGCCTAAAATGCCTAAGGGCAATGCGTAATAGCCTACGGGCAAACCTAACAAGCCTTAGGGCCGATCTAAAAAAGGCTTGGGGGTAGAAGAATAAGAGCCTAAGGGCCGACTCGAGCGGCCTCATGACCAATTTTAAGACCTAAAGGTCGAAAACCCCAAGTCAAAACTTGATTCGGGTACATTATAAATTTCGACCATTATAAATTTCGACCATTATAAATTTCTCATCAAAGGCAAACGATCAACTTTCGACCATTATAAATTTCTCATCAAAGGCAAACAAACTAAGGGTTTATTTTGAGGTCCAAACTTCTGACCAATTGTCAACAAGCATCATGATCTATTCCAAAATGAAAAGGAAAAACGAGAAATGATTAAAAATGAAAGGCTTCTTATATATATTGAAAGTTCAAAGGGGCATCTTTACAAGGTTTGCTTCTAAAGCCCTTACAAAAGAGAGAATGGATAAAACCCTAATCTATCACCGTGGGTGTGCCTTCAACGGCTCCCTCGGGGGTAACGCCTTCAACAACTCCGGCTCCGGCCCCAGGGTCTTCAATGGCCTCTTCTCCACCGGGGACTTCGCCTTCATGTTCTTAATCTTCCGATCCACTGCTCGATTCACCTTCAGAAATAAGCAGGGCTGCGACCTCCTCTTTTAGAGTCTTCACCCTCTCGATCTCAGCAGTCAGATTGATGCCCCCTGCATGTATATCCTCGAGAGTTTGCCTCTGAGACTTTAACTAAGCATGCTATACGGCTTGGGTTAATTGCAGCACGGCCCCCTCGGACACCTTCCTGGCCTGAGCATTTGTAGCAACAACATCCTCTTTGTACGAGGATACGAGTGCTTCGGCTTCAGCCCTAGCTGCAGATAGCGCAGCAACCGACTCGGCGTGAAGATCTTTATATTTATTACTCTCCGCCCTCACATCATGAAGCTGATGTTCAACTGAGGACACCTTCCCCTGGAGGGTACCCCTCTCGGTGGTTATCTCACTCACGTGCCGTTTGAGTTCGATAATTTTGGTATCCTAGGCTCGGAGCTTCTCCTTCATCAGAACATCTTTCTTCTCAAGCTGCAAAAATCAGCCCGAAGGTGTTAGAACACTGAAGACGGGTAAGCATGCAGACAAGAACAAATAGAAACTATATTACCTGCTCAACGAGATGAGTCCTCTCTCGGGACGCTGCCTCCAAACAGGCCCGAAGGCCACGGAGTTCCTCCTCTTTCTTGGTGAAGAGAGCTCTAAGCCCATTAACCTCCAAGGTGAGCCTCCTACACTCGCCTTCGTAGTGAGTCAACTCGTCTTGAAACTTGACAAAGGTCTGGTTATAAAGCAACTTAGCCTGGAAGCATAAAAGAAATCATATTAGAAAGATAGAGAACAGGGAGCCGAGTAGAATTTACAAAAAATTACTTGTTGGCAGAGCCTATTGATCTCGTTGAAAATGTATGGGGCGTGGAGATCGGGATCTTCCTCGGCTATAGTAAATAGCCCTTCAAACACATCTTTGTCTCCGGAAGACGCCCCCGCATAAGAGGTTTATCTATTTTGATAATCTTGCAACTTCCTTGAAGGTAAAGCCGGTTCCAGAGGGGAATCGCTCACTTCAATAACCCCGAATGGATCGATCGGGGCCTTCTCTTACCTCTGAAGAACTCCAGAACTAGGCTCCTCCAGCTCACCTGCCGATTAAACTTCAGCTCGGGGAATATTTTGGCCATCAACCGGCTAAGGGACATTACCCAATACATCCTCGACGGCCTCCTCGGCTCGAGGCAGGGCAGCAACAACATCAAACTCCGATTTAGAAGCCTCCGGCTTGACAGCCATCGGCTCAACAAGATGTGGGACAACCAGGTTTTCTCCTCCCACGGGCACTATCGAGGAATCAATTTTCTGCTCACCTCCAGCTCGAGGACTCTCGGATACCTTAGGAGTTAAGACTGCATGATCATTCTCGGGTTCTTCCACTTTGTCTTTCTTGGATTTCGAAGGCTCAGTCGGCGACTTCCTTCATTTTTTCTTCTTTTCCTTTTTAGATTTCTGGGTATCCGCTTCTTCAGGTGTTGCTTCTCTCATTAGGGAGGCATCTCCCAGACCTGCACAAATACAAAATATAAACACAGGGAATGAGGATGCAATCGGCGATATTTCTTCTAAAAGATTCAATTACAGCGTGATTAAGGACTCACCGTGGTTCTTAGCTTCCCATCTAGCCCCAGATAGATCCCGCCATACACGCTCAACATATGGGAAAGTCGAATCTAGCTGGCTAACCCAGCCTGAAAAATCCTTAACTGCACTAGGGTATACCGCGACAGCTGCACCAGCGGAAGAAGTCAGTTCATGGAGAAATTGAGTCAAAAGGAAAAGAAAACACTTAATTAACGTATCTACTTACGTTTCATGTTCCACTTTTCAGGGAACGACATCTTCTCCACTGGAATCAGATCCTAGGTCCTAACTCAGACAAAACGACTCATCAACCCCCTATCCCTAACCTCGTCAGTACAAGCAAAAGAGGCCCTCGAGGCCCGACGTTGGAGCTTAATTAAGCCACCACGGAAGAGTCGGGGCTGTGCATTCTGACCAAGTGGTCAAGGGTAAAGGGCATCCCCTTGACCATGTTCGTGAAATGTCCAGTCATGTAAACAATGCGCCAAAACGATGAATGTATTTGGTCGAGAGTCACTTGGTATCGTTCACAGAAGTCGAGGATGACGGGGTCTATTGAGGGCGAGGACGGCTCCACCGGGCTGAGGGTAAACATATAGGTATATACACTAAGGAAGCCGGCCTCGTATGTAGTTATGTCCTCTTCCCGAGAGGGAATCTTCACCAGCACCGCATCCCCCCAGCGGCAGTCTGCCTTCACCTTCTCGATATCCGGTATTAAGCTAATATATCGGGACATGGGTTCACACCGTCCCGGCCTCGAAGAAGGCTTGTCGACCTTAAAATCGGAGGCTATTTTGCAGGGTCTGAGGATGCACTCCTCAAGACGAGGGGGAACTGTTGCCTTGCCCTTAGACGAGCGTGAAGAAGAGTAAGGCTTATCGCCACTACAACAAAAAAGAATTTTTAGCGGCAATAAAAATGAGTTTTAGCGGCAATAATAATGATCACTATAGCTTTTACCGGCAATTACATATTGGCCGTTGTAGCCGGCGTCGGCAAAGGGTTTTAGCGGCCATTAGAACGAGTGCCGGTAAAGAACGCTTTTATGGCAAAAGTCAATCAGTTTTAGTGGCAATTATTACTGGCAAATTAAATGGCTACTAAAAATGCTCCGCATTTTCTTAGATTATACATTTTTGTAGCTTTTGTTATAGTCGCTAATTTTTTTTTATTGCTGGTAAAGAAATATTTTTAGCGCCAAATATGGCCATTAAACTTTATATCAATTCACCTTTATCCTGGCATCTCATGTAGCTTTTGAAAATCCCTTTAAGTGACTTTTTAACTTTTTTTTTTTTATCACTGGTAAAAATCAGAAAAAGTTATTTCCAACATTTTCGTTCCATGCTATGCCTGCCTATTTTATATTAGAAAATAGCAATTGTAATCATTTGAAAAAATAATACTCTTCATAAAATCCACAACAAACAAAAACAAATACTAAACCTCTAGATATTTCACAATGTCAATAATTAATATAACAGTTAAGGAGACATTAGATTTGCAAACTCAAAACCACAAACTTTCATTAATTCTCAGGGTTCGATAACACGATGAAGTAATCTCTAAGTCATAATCACATATATAACATCATTGAAAACAAATGTAAAAATACCTGCCATAGTTTGGCTTCTACTTCTTCAACTGATGCAACTCCTTTGTATCGCTTATGCTAGCTTCTCGACATGTCCATATATGGAATAGTAACAACATAAATTTGTATTTTTCACCATTAGCCAAAATTGGTAAACATAAATGAATCCGACACCACATGCAGAAATAATTTTAAGATTCATAAGATTTCATAGTATATATTAGATATACATTCTGGAGACAAGAAAATTTGACTTTAAATTGAATAAGTGTCACATATTATACTAGGATAATTCCATACCATCCAATTACATAGCACCAAATATACTAAGGATAGAACATCAAGCATTACAATCAAACTCCACAAAGAGCTTCTGGAAATGAAATAGGAAAAAAGATGGCACAAACTAGAAAGCACTATACTGTCGCAAATCACCCAATGAATGATTTCTTGAATCAAGTCTTAGGAATTTGTTCAGACTTTTATCACTAATTGGAATGTAAAAGAAAGGCCACGATATTCAGGCCTTAAATATGTATGGTAGTTATTACCGATCAGCATAACCGTTTACAAAGATAGTATACCAACTCCATCCTACATTTCATATTAATATTTTATTTTAAAAAATGTCATCTTAAAAAAGACTAAAAGAATACCTATGATACTAATCATAAGAAAAAAGTTCATAAAACTAGCTTTAGTGTTTCATCCTGATATGAGCAAGTGACTGAAGGATCAAATGGACATGTTTAAGAAGCGTGGAGCTTGATATCTAATAATAAGAAGAAATAATCATCTATTTTATACAAATCAAATATAATTCTACTGTCACGATCCGAAATCCCACATTCTGGCCATGACTGCGTCTAACGTTGAACCCGCTAGACAAGCCAACGTTTGAAGTAAATAAAATATATTAACAACAAATACGAACAAGATAACCAAGGCTTCGATGGCCCCCCATATAAAATTTAACAAAATAACCCAAAATACAGCATAGCACTTTTCGAAATAAAACCCATAAACAAATCCCAGAAATGGTGTCACATACTCACGGACTATCTAAGAGATTACTACAAACAAAAGGTCTGAAATAAATACATAAGACTGTATTTGAAATACAAAGTAAGAAAGAGCTGAAAGTGGAAAGTATAAGGTGACGTCAAGGCCCACGAACCTTTGCGGGTCTACCTCGAGTCTCCTGTGTGACTGAATGAGATGCTCCGATCGTCAGTGATCTGCG
>ML270857.1:533-22154 GCA_005239495.1 Nicotiana undulata | reverse complement strand
TGGAGCTCTTGGGGTCGTCAACAATGGAGGAAATATGATTTTTGGGAAAAGAATTCACGACTCAGGCTTTTTAATAGGACTGCCCAGCAGTTTCCGCACCTGCGGGAAATTGGGCCGCTCCTGCGGAAAAAGGCCTGGGCACTGGGGGAAATTCCCGCACCTGCGGGAAAATGGCCGCGCCTGCGATGGTATGGGCCCTAGGGATGGGTCGCGCCTGCGGAGCCTGGTCCGCTCCTGCGGAGCCGCGCCTGCGAGATGAGGATCGCCCCTGCGGCTGGAGCCGCGCTTGCGATGGGATGGCCGTTGGTGCGAACCTCGCGCCTGCGGCTCATGGACCGCAGGTGCGGCCACACCAGTAAATTCCCACCAGCTATGAGTTTTGCTGGTTTTTGACCCCGATCGGGGTCCGGGAGACCCCTGGGCCCACCCGAGCCCTCGACAAATTATACCAACAAGTCCCAAATCACATGACGGACTTGATAGAGCTCCCAGAACACTTAAAACATCATCTAAACTAGAAATCACCCTCCAAAACCCCTTAGTTTCAAACTTAGGATTTCTAGAAAATTTCAATGGCTCACCAATACGCCGAACGAGTCTATACTGCTCGAAATGACCCCAAATTTTGAGGACAAGTCATAAATGACTATACGGAACTATTACCAGTTCCGGAATTCCATTCTGACCATGATACCATGAGGTCCAATTCCAGGTTGAATTCCAAATCACATGAAATCCTGAATTCCAATTCAGGTGCCGAAATACTCCCGGGTCATCAAAAACCCGAGGCGAACACACTCTGAAGACTGAAATCATCATCCGGAGCTGCTGGAGCTGTCAGAACTCGATTCTGAGGTCGTTTGCTTAAAATGCTGCTCGGAACCAAAATCAGGCAAATAGGCTAGCCTTCAGGAACCAAGTGTTCCTGAACTGGCCAAATCACTTCCGAATCTCGAACTACCTGCCCACACAAGTCATAAGGCACGAGTAGCCGCTATGGAAAGAGTCGTTCACGGGAACTGAGTCCTAACACACAAAACGACCGGCTGGGTCGTTACAACTGCACCTGCGAGCCAGGGCTCGCACCTACGGAACTGGATGAGTGGGGCTGGGGTCACACCTGCGGAGGGGAGACCGCACCTGCGGCTACGCTCTTGTGGACCTTTGTCTGCACCTGCGAGATAGGAGGGCCTCACCCGGGGCTGCACCTGCGATGCCTGGGACTGCAAGAGCGGTCCCGCACCTGCGACTGGGCAATCGCACCTGCAGTCACACTAGAACAGGTGCACCAGCAGCTATTTTTGCTGATATTTTCCCCCGATTGGTGCCCAAGAGGCACCTGGGCCCACCCGAGCCCCCCGTCCAAATATACCAACAAGTCCCAAATCATAATAAGGACTCGCTCGAGCCTTCGGAACACTCAAAACAACGCTAAATCTCAAAATCACATCCCAAAACCCCTAGAATCATAACTTAAGACTTCAAGTTCTTGATTTCTATCTCAATGTACCATACTGACCTATACAACTCGGAATGACATCAAATTTTGCAGATAAGTCTTAAATGATATAACAGAACTATTCCCGATCTCGAAATTCTATTCGGACGTCGATAACATAAAATCACATTCCAAACCAAATTTCAAACTTAAGGAAATCCTTATTTCAATATTAGGCGCCGAAATGCCCCCGAGTCATCTAAAACCCATTCCGAACATAAGCTCAAGTCCGAAATCATCATACGAAGCTACTGGAACTGTCGAACCTCGATTCCGAGGTCGTTTGCTAAAAATGTTGACCGAAGTCAAACTTGGCCAAAAAGTCAACCTTAAGGAACCAAGTGTTCCTATAGCACTCTAATCACTTCCGAAATCCTGAACCACCCACCCCCCGCAAGTCATAAATCATAATTAGCCGCTACGGGAAGTCTCATATAGGGGAACGGGGTCCGATAATGCAAAACGACTGGTCAGGTCGTTACAACCCTATCTACAAGGAGCAAGGCTACATATGGAGATATTTTTCAGAAGATCACTAGTCTTGAAGAGGTGGTGAAAGTTCATGAAGCTCAATTCATGCTAAGGACTACTTCGGAGAATAGAGCAAGACTCCATCGAGTTCAAGTTGATTTGTACAAATATATGGTATTAGAGGAGGAATTTTGGAAACAAAAATCAGGAATGCAATGGTTTCAAGAAGGAGATAAAAACACGAAAATTTTTCATGCACAAGTTAGAGGAAGAAGGAAGGAATTACAGTTGAAAAGAATTCAATCCAATAACGAGCTGTGGCTTGAAGAACAAGAGGAAATTACGGAGGAGGTAGTAAAGTTTTTCGCTGACCAGTTTTATGAAGAATCAGTGCCAACCCCATCTGGCATCTTAGATTATGTCCCACACATGATAGACGAGGAATAGAATCAGGAGATTATGAATCATCCTACATTAGAAGAAGTGAAGAAGGTTGTAGATGGTCTAAATGGAGAGAGTGCCAGAGGTCCAGATGGTTTCAATGTGATGTTCTTCCAATCTTGTTGGGATATCGTCAGAGAAGATATATATGATATGATAAGGGATTTCTTCAATGGCCATGCTTTACCTAGGTTTGTAACTCATACTAACCTAGTATTAATCCCAAAAAAGAAAAAGGTGAAGACATTCTCTGATATGAGGCCAATTAGCCTTAGTAATTTTATCAACAAGGTTTTTTCTAGGGTCATACATGAAAGATTATCTGTATATTTGCCTAGCATTATTTCTGATGAGCAAGCAGGTTTTATGCAAGGGAGAAGTATTGTAGAAAATGTACTACTTACTCAAGAAATAATCAAAGATATGAGATTGAGAACTAAGGGAGGACCAAATGTGGTGATAAAGTTAGACATGATGAAGGCATATGACAGATTATCTTGGTTATTCTTAACAAAGGTATTAAGGAAGATTGGTTTTGAAGAAAGATTCATAGGAATGGTATATGGGATTATTTCCAATAATTGGTATTCAGTTCTTATTAACGGGAGCCTCATGGTTTTTTTACTTCAACCAGGGGAGTAAAGCAATGAGATCCATTGTCACCTGCTTTATTTATTCTTGCTGCTGAGGCAATGTCCAGAAGTTTAAATTCTCTTCATTTAAATTTATACTTCTGTGGATATGGTTTACCTAAATGGAGTCCCAAGATAAATCATCTATCATATGCGGATGATACGATCATATTCTCATCATCAGATGCTACTTCTTTACAATTGATCATGGAAGTTTTATATGCGTATGAAGCAACATCCGATCAGAAGGTGAACAAGTCAAAATCAGCAGTTTATTTGCATCATTCTGCTCCACATGAGGTGATTAGTAAAGTTGAGAGAATAACAGGGATTGAAAGACAAGACTTCCCCTTCATATACCTTGGGTTCCCTATTTTCTACTCTAGAAGAAAGACGGAGTACTATCAAGGACTCATCAATATAGTGCTTAATAAATTGCAATCATGGAAGGGGAAGTTATTATCTATTGGAGGAAGAGCAGTGTTAATCTCACATGTGCTGCAAAGCATGCCTATTCATCTATTGTCAGCACTGAATCTACCTAATTCTAATTCTGTGATTAACAAACTCCACAAAATATTTGCAAGATTTGTTTGGAGCAACTCTGTGGATGGGAGATCTAGACATTGGGCTTCTTGGGACAATTTATGCCTACCTTGTGAAGATGGAGGAGTAGATTTTCGTTCTTTACATGATATATCCAAAGCCCTATGTTGTAAGTTGTGGTGGAACTTTAGAACGAAACCTTCTCTTTGGAGTTCTTTTATGAGCCAAAAATATTGCAAGAAACTCAATGCATTGGTAGTTCCTTGGAGAAACGGTTCTCATATTTGGAGAAAGATGCTTGAATATAGATATTTGATTGAACATCAAAAAATGTGGAAGCTAAGAATGGGCTCATCTCTCTTTTGATTTGATAATTGGACTGGTTTGGGAGAATTATACTTTGTTACTCCTCCTAATTTCTTTCGTGATGAAACATATCACAATGTGTATGATGTGATCCGAAATGGTGCATAGGATGAGGAATTATTGTATCACATCCTGCCACAAGACTTAGCTATGCATATTTCAGAAGATGTGGCACCTCCAATCGAAGAGAATGTGTTGGATAAACCAGTATGGAGCCTAGAAACCAAAGGAAACTTTACGGTGAAATCATCTTGGGAGTACATTAGGAAAAGAAGGGATACTGCCATTACATACAAGAACATGTGAGTGAAAGGTTTGCCATTTAAAATCTCCTTCTTTATGTGGAAGTTATGGAAAAAGAAGCTGCCATTAGATGATGCAATAAGAAGGATGGGATATTTTATGCCCTCAAGGTGTTGGTGTTGTGCAAATCTGGAGGAGGAATCATTAACTCATGTGTTCTTTACATCATACTCTGCTAGAAAGGTATGGAACTATTTCTTATCTTACGCTGGATTATCTTTGCAAGGAATGAATCTACAACAAACAATCGTAAAATGCTGGACAATAGAGGTGATCCTAAGGTTAAAACCTATTTTTCTAGCTTTACCTTGCGTTATTGTTTGGGAGTTGTGGAATAGGAGAAATAGTAACAAGCACGGGGATGCGGTATCGATCAATAGAGTGGTGTATCAAATCAATATCACAATTCAATCTCTAATCAAGGTGAGGAAGCCGGCATTGAGAAAGATCCCATACAGATGGCCATATATGTTGTACATGCTGGAAAGATACAGACCTTCATTGAAGATAAATAAGGTACTATGGGAACTTCCTAGGGATGGATGGACTAAAATAAATACAGATGGGGCTTCATGAAGTAATCTTGGCAGGAGCGCGATAGGCATATGTATGAGGAATGAGGTGGGAAATATCATATATGTTGAAGAGAAAGAGATAGAGGAGACTACTAACACAAAGGTGGAAGCTCAAGCAATATTGGAAGCTATAAGGTACTGCTTGCACCATGACATACGACAGATTTGGTTGGAAACTGATTCCATAATGATGAAAAATGTAATTACTGGAATATGGAAACCACCTTGGACCATTGAGGATGAAATTGAAGAAATAAAGAAGCTGTTTGTAGTATGTAATGGGGAGATAACACATATCTATAGGGAAGAAAGCAAATGTGCTGATCATTTGGCCGACTATGCACTTGATGTGGGTAATATAGAATGCCATAAATTTCAGCATTTGGACACTCATGGGAGGAGACCGGTGAATTTAGACAAATTACTATGTCCAAATCTAAGAATAAAGGTGGCAAGAAGATAGAAGTGAATAAGGAAGGAAACTCAAAGGAGATGTCAAAAGAGCTGGGTAATCATATGGATCACCAACTTCAAATCCAGTTGGAGGAGAAGTTGATGATGGGTTGTTTTACTAACCATGTGTTTTTTTTGCAGGTACTTTTACTACAATCATGCTATATCCTTTGAGGATCGATCATGTGGTGGTATTAGCACATGGTGCTCAATCCACTGGTAGAAAATCAAGGATATACATAATTGTAGGAGTAGAGAAAGTTGAGCAAAGCATAGGTTTTAATCCGGATGCCAATACATGGAATATGTGGAGTTACCTCTCAATTAACAACACCTTCTTCCCTGTACATTCTATGAGAAAGGAACAACTAAGGTACGGGAATTGTATTGAAGGATATAGAAAAAATTAAAATGGGATAGGAATAACAATAGTAAGGAAGTACAAGAAACTGGGAATGGGATTAGTATGCAAAACAATGGAATATTGCCCAGAATGTTTAAACGAAGTGGGCAATACGGGTGGATGAAGTTAGAAGAAAGACATAGGACATCAAAGGATACAGGGAGTCAGGAAATAATTGGTACTAAGCATCACAATAGAAATACACAGGAGATAGGCCTTTCGATTCACAAAATGAGAGGCTCACAAGTAGAAAATGCCAAGGGGGCTAGGTATAAAGAAGCAATAGGAGCAGGCAACGGTAAAATATGGTTCTTGGGGGATATAGTTTTGAAATGGAATGTAAAAGGAGTGAGGAGAAAGGAGGCAGGGTGAAATTACAGTTTATTAGATCACCATATACAAATCCTTTGGGAGAAGTACATGATGATCAGTTTTTCCTCTAACCTTGTTTTCTTTTTTGCAGAAAACGTTATTGTGATCATGACTTGTCACTTATTACAACTTATATGGGTGGTATTAGTACTATTTACTCATCCCCTTGAAGAAGGAAAAGTGACATGCACAAGCATGAAGAAAGCATTCTAGAAAAGACTATAGTTTGACAACATTCATCATTGGATTTGGATATATTGTAGGTGAAGAAGAGAGACCTGTTGTCACACAATGCTGGAGAAGAATAGTTCACTACCATGTGAGGAATAAATCAAGATAAGGGCCTCAACAAAGTATAATGGTACAACACACGAACAAGGCGCCAAAATGAATATTACTGGAAATATAATATTTTCAGCATGCTTCATTGGGCACTTAAATTTGAGTAACAGGATATCAAATAGGGTAAACAACTGGATATGTCATGTTAATAGGATACCCATGAAGGAATCTCAAGTAACGGTTTCAAGAAATGAGCAATGGAGATCTCATAAAATCAATGGCAAAGGTAGTACTCATATCAGGAACATCTCAAGTGCATTATGAAAATCACATGCAATGCTCAACAAACACATTATGTTCACACATGTATGGAGCATCATCAGAAAGAAACTTGTGTGTGATGATACTGTGTTTAAGCATGAGGAAGATGAACAAGATAGAAGGCAGCACCAGATAAGGAATTTCAATAAGGAAAACTGGTGGACTACAAGGAGCACCGATGCTCTACATATGAAAATTCTGAAATTAGGCTATGATTGTAATCAAAGGACATCCTATTTCATGGGCTATACGTGCAAACATGACGGCTGGGCAGTGCATGATTTTTGGCCATCCATCGTACATAAGAGGATTCATGAGACAATTTTACACTTCACTAGGCTAGCTTTTATTTCAGGCATTTGCCTAAAGTCTCTTAGAGTATCAAGTTGTAATATCAAGTTTGGGTATCTATTACTCAAACTTGGTCATAGGGAAGATGCAATTTTTGTTTCGTACATTCTTACTTTTAGTAAGACAACAAACTACTTGTTTCTATGTATTTTATATAAATAAAAACTAGCCCTAGGCCCTGCCTAGTGGATTACTATAAAAAAAAATCAAGAAATAGTTTTGCTTATGATGAATTTGACCACGACAATTTATTATTATATGATTTTCTCCGTGAAGGAGACATTTACCACATGAATGGTGTGACAAAAGATCTTGTAGTAAAAAATCAATTAAGAGCTCCGAAAGAACTAATTTGTTACTACCTGGATGAATAAAATTGTTCATGACATTCATATTGTAGTAAGTCTCAAAAGAAACTTTTTGAGTTTCAAATGTATTAGTCAAAAAGTGATTGGCATATTGAGACTATAAATGAAAGGAATATTGATTATCTTCATATTACTATAACATACCGGGTAAATATGAAAGGTTACCCGACTTTTCTTCTATTTGTACTACACATGTATAAGCAAGATGATGGAATCACATGCCAAAGTATAAATGTTTACTGAAATAAATACCAGTTGGCATGATCGGTTGGCCATCCCGATTCAATTATGATGCGAAAAATGATTCAGAATTCACATTGACATATATTGAAGAATTAGGAGATTCTTCGAGAATTCTCATGTACGACTTGTTCTCATGATAAATTGATTACTATACCAGCTAGGGTTGGGGTTGTATTTCCTTGATTTCTGGAACGAATAAAAGGTGATATATATATATATAGTCCCAGTCACCTGCCATGTGGACCGTTTACTATTATTTGATTTTAATAGATGCATCTATTGTATGGTCACATGTGAGTTTGTTATCAACTTGAAATTCGTTTTTGCAAGGTTGATTGCTCAAATTACTAGATCATAGTTCCAGAATATAAATGATTTATCTTGATAACGCTGGTTTAAATCCAAGTTGGCGTAGCAGAAATTGTATGCTTCCAATTATAGCTAAACCATTGGTTATGAGAACAAAACTTCCAAATGAAAATTTGGTATGAGGTGTATTATTTAATATACAACATCACTTGTACGCATCTAGCCAACAAGTTATGAAACATTCTCTCTGTGACAATTGGTTTAGGGCCAAGAACCAAATAATTTCCATATAGAAATATGGATGTTCTATATGATTTAATCATGCCATCACAATACACAAATATAGGTTCCCAACGAAGGTTGAGAAAAGTGTTGGTGAACCCAACATAAGGGGAGAAAATGGGCAGCTGAAAAAGTGCTACGTTGAATGAATTATCATGAATCCATCTAGATCCTCGTACAAGAAAATGTGAACTTGAAGTTTAAGTGATAATTCATTTGCAAAATATTATCAGAGGCATTTGCTGACCCAACTAAATGTCATATTTCAGCTTCTAATGCTCCAAATAGAATAACGTCCATGATGGACAGAGTTTATGGCACGCATGAAGCGGAAAAGACAAATCGGTTCCAAAGATGAAACTCCTTTAAGAAGGATGGAGCAAATGATCAAGATGGTCATAATAAGGAGGTAAGTGCTCTAGAAGAGCACCACGACATAACACTCTATAAGACTTCACGGAAGAAGTTCAGGTACATGAAAATAATGAGATCTCGATAAGTTATGTCTTTATTGTGTGATGATGTAACCGATATAAACTGATCATCGATGATATTGTTGATATGATGTAGCCCTCAATATTTTTAATATTGACGAGGATCTTGAGCTCAAATCTGTCATAGAATTTGGACAGATAGATAATTGGTCAATGAAAAATACGCAATCAAGATTAACTTCACTTGGAAAATGTGAAGTTTTGGACTGATAGTCCCAACACCTGAAAGTATAAAGCCAGTGGGGTGGCACATGATTTTACTTAAATATCTTAGCATTGATTATATGGAAACATGTTCCCTTGTGGTGGATACAGTTACTTTCAGATTGTAGTCATGCAATACCTGATAAATTTGATATGCGTATATAAAAATTATTGAAGGATTTACTGTTCTGAAGCATATTAAGGTACCCAAGAAATTCATTAAATAAAGTTTCAGCAAATCCTTATGTGAATTAGAGCAATCATGGCGTACATGATTTATGTTTGTGTCAATTGCAATTGGTGCACTTTGTATCTTGCTAGAACCATGAGTATAACAATATGCCAACAAGATATATTTTAATTCCTATATAAAGATACTAGAATACTATTATGATTATATTGCAAAAGAAGTCCTTGATATAGATTTGTTTATTCTAACATATATTGTCAAGGTTATGTTGGTTATACAAATGCAGGGCATGGTTCGTTATTATTTGGTTGTGAGGGTACTGCCATATTATAATATTCAACAAGATTCCAATTACATTGAAGTTGATACTGCATGCATAGCTCAATTGAAAGAAGGACTATCGAATGAGACAAAATAAAACGTATTTCACCAAAGTTCTATTTCAGACATGATTGATGTTCAACAAATTTGTTCAAGTAATAATTTGGCAATTTCTTCACAAGGCATTGCGAACCTCAGCAATTGAGAAGTTGTTATATTAGATTGGAATTCATACTCTCCTAAATATCAAGTTATATTTTTGTTAGGGGAGTTTTTAACTCAATGGTTTTTCCTGATAAGGTTTTTAATGAGGCAACAAGCAATGCGTACTACTAGATATGTGTACTCTTTTTCCTTCACTAGATTTTTTTCCCCATAAGGTTATATCCTAGTAAGGTTTTAACGAGGCACATTATCTATGGACATCCAAGGGGGAGTGTTATGAAATATTATATTATGGTGTATGTCCAATAACACCCACTACTCTTCTCCATTAACATCCCACTACTTCTTACCATTATGGTTGTAACAACCATACCTCCATAACTTCCCTATGATCTTCCTCCATGATCTCAAATGTTTAATGTCATATTTATGACATTCTTTTGTATACCTCTATGTAATACTATAAATAGAGGATGAAGTGATATTATACACACTTGAATACATGGAAGAAATAAGAATCTCTCCTCCCTTACTCCCTACATTCTTGTCTATTTTATTATTTTATATTATTACTTTGAGCTAAGTTTCTTAACATATATATCATTTTCAGTGTTTCTATTAGGTATTAGTAACTTTTTTATACTAATAACAGAGTGTAAGTATGGAACAAGAAAGTGGTATTTCACAAACGGAAAAGGTCCAAATATGAGCCCGTACTATACGAAATTGAGCACATTTGTCATTCGTTAATACTTTAGTGGATACATGTCCTTACCGTCACATAACTGGTCCATACATGCTCTCACCGTCACATAGTGGGTCCATATATGCACTTTTCGAAACGTAATCCACTCAAACTAATTAGCTCTTTCTTTAAATGTATTACAGACACTATCTCCTTTTTATTAGTACTTTTGTTTCTTTACCTTTCTCTCTTCTTTCTTCTTTTTTCTTTTCTTCTCTTTTTTTTCCTTTTTTCATTCTCCCTTATCCGATTTCCTCTATGGTCGATTCCTTCTCCATTTTCGTTACCAATTTCACGTGATTTTATTCCTAAAAATCAAATCTACACCACCAAAACCTTTCAAACGAGAAGGCTTTGGTTCTTCTAAAAAGAAGGAGATGAAAGTTGTCGGAGAATTTTTTTCAGTGGTGTTAATTTGGTGAAGGTAGGATATGGTTATTCAGATTTTGAAGGTGTTGTTCACCGTGGAGCTTCAGATATGAAAGGAACAAGACCTTCAAAATCTGAATAACCGTATTCTACCTTCACCCGATTAACATCACCGAAAAACTTTCTCCAACAATTTTCATCTTCTTCAGGTCAGAAGAACCTGTGGGGTTTGTGATAGGGGTGGACATCGATCGGTTCAGTTCGATTATGAATATTATTGATTTAGCATATCGGTTATCGATTTACAAATTTGATAAACCGATATCCGAGTCGATATGATATCAGTTATCGGGTATCAGTTAATCGCTTATCGATCATTATAAGTTCGGTTATCGGTTTATCCGATAAGATAACTCAATCTTGAGTTAAGAAAAAAAGAGAAGACAATTTACTAGAGTTAAGCAAAAAAGAGAAGAATTCACAACAGTTGTCCAAATACATTAATAATAATACAAAGTGGTAGCAATTTCACCTTTAAATTAACAAGTCCAAACATATAGTACTAACAGTTCAAATTCAAGTTAACAAGACAACAAATACTCAATCCTTATAGGCTTCACCAAAAAATCAGTAGATAAATACTTATCAAACTGAAGCAATTCCCATAAAATGTTCCAACGCATTAGCTGCCTCCTACGATATGATAACAATAATAGTTGATTTAGAATTTTTATTTTACACAACACCTGCACTTTCACAAGCGTTGAAGCCCTCAAACAGTCCAAGATAAACTGGATCTCGTTTGTCAAACGCCTAACCTGAAAAATGAAACCATAGAGCAATCCCTATATAAAAATGAATTTTGTTATAGAAATTAAAAGCCTAATGTATAAGACTAAAGACTTATGCTAGGTGTAACTAGTAAGGTCTATGAATAATGAAGATGACGCAACTAAAGAGTGCGACTGAGATAGAATAGGCGAGAATGAACTGAAGCCCTAGCATATGTATATACTCAAGGGTAAAGTCATAATTTTATTAATTCTTGTTGGGTTATTGGTTAACCCATTAAAAATATTGGCAAACCGAGGCCTGAACCGATGACCAAATATTAAAAAAATTCTAAACTGTTACCGAACCGTTAATCCAATAACCCGATAAACAATTAACAGTTCGGGTTATCGGTTTTACCTGATATATGCCAGCCCTAGTTTGTGATAGTAAAATTAGCAGGAATTTATAAGTTTTGTCAAGTTAAATTGGTGGCGAAAATGAAAAAGGCATCAACAGAGGAACTCGGATATGGGAGAAAGAAAAAGGAAAAAAATAGAGAAGAAAAGAAAAAATAAGAAAGAAAAGAGAAAGGTAAAGAAAAAAAGTACTAATAAAAAGGAAACAATGTTTGTAATACATTTTAGTACAATTAACGAAAGGGCTAATTACTAATTTGCCTATTTATAGCTCTTTTTAGGGAGACAAGATCCCCAAATCAAGCTCTTCTTGAATGAGAATAAAATCGTCATTGATGGCTGCATAATGATTGGCTATTAATACAGAGATTCTTTGTAATGACTATTCATTGAATGATGTCTTTCCCAACCGATGTCTTCCTTTCAAATCTTTTTTATCATTTCTCATGCCTTTAAAATTTATACAACATCAAACTCATGTTTGTATCCGATGTCAACTATTTACTGACTCATATATTAGTTGTCTTCAGTTACATGCGTCACATCGTCATTCATCCACCTGTCGCTAACCAATTTTATCCCATACATATTGTCCCCTACTTTTCGGTGACAATACTTTAGTGTTACCAGGAAATAGATAAAACTTCTTTTCTTAGCGGGTAAGTTTCTGAATAGTTTCTAACACTTGAAAAGACGCATGTCTCTTCACATTTAATTATCCGAACACGTGTTACCCCGTGATTTGGCAAACATTTTTGCCAATTTTCAAGGTAATCATGGCCCTAAATTATGCTGCTTGTATAATTCTCCTCTACTCATCACTTTTACCTTTCAGTTTTACAAACTCTTCTTCTTCTTCTTCGAATCTCCTTAGAACCCTACTGCAAATTCCCATTCATCTCAGTAAAATTTTCTTACCCATATTTCCTACCATCATGTATACTGTTACTTCTACCCTCAGAAACTCTAGCCTTCACTTGGGTGGTGGACCTAAGAAGAACAAAACAAAAGAAGTCGATATCGATTCTGAACCTCCTACCGTTAGCACAATCATACCCTTTCATATTAACACCCAGACAAAACTTCATGTCCAAAAGAACCTGTTAATCCCAAAAGTGACAGACACTGGCATGTTCGCAAGTATCCTTCTTTCATCCGTCTTTCTAGAATTCTCGTCGTGAAGGAAGATTGCGATTGGAATAACATCAAAATATTCACCCCCCAATGAGGTGGAAAGGGTTACCTTCACCAAACCAGGGTTCATGTATATTTATACATATCCTTTTACTTTGAGATTTGGTCATAAAACTGACCCCATAATTTTATAATTCTACCATCGTTACTAAATCTGCTTGACTCAAGTAGGTCTATCAGTATGGCATGCGGTGGCTTGTCTTCAAGAGCTATGCTCTAAGACCAGTGAAACCATAACTCTCGCTCATGTGATCAACATCTATTCCCCAAAGATCTTTTGTGGAGGCATGCTAACGCTCAGGAAACGAGGCCACCATGTCATCCTTACCATCGTTGATGACAATAACGACCGTGGATGGATGAAAAGATTCGTTGTTATTTCTACCAGATACATTCTCCCGGCAACAACTCTTCCCATTCATGAAGCTTGGAATCTTATTCGTGAGTCTTCAAATATCTTTCCCCTATTGTGTTTAAAAAGACTTTCCTCCTTTGTTGATATTTTATTTTTCTTATTCCAGCTACTCATTGGGAATTACCACAAGTTAAGAACCTGGCCTAATTGGTACAGAAAATTCTGGACATTTCTACACAAGACTCTTGAAGGTGGAAAGAAATGGCTCCCAAAATTAATTGTAAAGCCAAAAACCATGGTAAATAAAGGCTCTTCCTTCCTTCCTTCACTTTTTAGCATGACTCAGAATCAATATGTTGACTCTTTTTTTGCTACACACAGGTCTTCTAGAGGGATCTATTGTTTGCCCTGTTGTTGAGGTTTCCGATGACCTAGAGGAAGCCCAATGACAATTACTAGATCTCCTCAACTGGAAGAGGGCACCTGAAGCCTCTCTTACTTAAGGTGAAGGCGTTTCCTCCCAAGTACCCAGCCCAAGAACAAGAAACCAAAGAGAAAATGCACCTCCACGGTTGGGACTCGAAAGAAAACATCAGCTAAAGAAGCTCCAACCAGACCAGTCATAGTGGTCCTTGATAAAGGAACCGATGATGAAGCAACTCCTCTCAAAAGAAGAAAAAGAATCTCATCAGCTCAACCGGATGCTCAGCCGGGTGAGCTTCGAACTCCACAACCAGAATAGTTCAAGGACTCTTCATGGAAATGAGATTGGCCAAAAATGCTGCATCTCGTTTTCGAATCACCATTGTTGCTTCCTATCATAGGTTCAACCCCTGACATTCCTCCACCGTCAACTTCTACACCAGCTGCAATCGCAACTCCTTCTACACCAGTTGCATCTGAAATCCTTCTACACCAGGTTTTTCCTCTCCACCGACCCCATCCGAACAGATAGAAGATGTTCCTTCCCCAATTTCATCTGACTAAGGAAATTTGGGAAACACTTACATGACAGCCACTCAAAACCCTAATGGAAAATAAGTGTCATTCTCACAGTTTCGAATGAGCGCCACATACTTTCCAAACCGGTGGAGGTTGCCGATACCTGAAGCCACTGGAAACATAATAAGATTGGAGAAAAAAGGACTCTCTTTCTGTTAAATATCTGATAAACAACAACATGCACTGTTCAACTCAGGTATCAATCTAAACTTTTACTCTTCCCTTTTTATTTGTTAGACTTTGACCTAATAACCTTAACTTGAACCTATTTAGGCTCACCTCCTTACTTCGAAGGGCCTATAAAAGTTGATTTTGGATAAAAAAGAACTTAATACGGAACGAAATCAACTTTTGGCTGAACTAAATCAATTTGTCGAGCGCCTCCCGAAGTTGGAAGCAAACATTTCTCAAACGGGAGAGCTCGAAGCTCGATTAGAGCAATAAGAGCAAGATAGAATGGCACACAACCAAGAAGCCGCTCAATTACATGAAGATCTTAAGGAGGCAAAGTGAGCTGAACTGCATGACGCTATCACTGCTGCGGCCGAGTGCGAGTCTGCTTTTATGGAATAAATCAACAACTTGGAAGCAAACTTACACTTGAAAACCAAAGAG
Organism: Nicotiana undulata; assembly: GCA_005239495.1. Taxonomy (NCBI): domain Eukaryota; kingdom Viridiplantae; phylum Streptophyta; class Magnoliopsida; order Solanales; family Solanaceae; genus Nicotiana; species Nicotiana undulata. The sequence goes on along the minus strand of ML270857.1, from coordinate 7,094 downwards.
GCTATTACCGCAGATGAGAAGAGAGCCAAAAATGGAAGATAAATCATGGAGCAGAACCAGCATCATGCGACAACCAATACTGAACTTGATTCCAAGATCAGCATTGTGAAATATGAAAATGATAAACTTCAATCCAAAATCAAGAAACTCCGACCTAAACTCCAAGATTAAGAAGATTCTTTCCTCCCTAAGAAAACTCATGCAATTAATCACATGAGGAGGAAAACTTTGGAGGAGGCCAAGGAGGGAATTGCAAACATTGACGATTACATTGCCAAAGCTCGCAGATTGGAGACAACTGCTCTCCAGAACATCCATGCTCAATCCGTTGTTTAAGATTTTTCGAACACTAGCTCCGACTATTCAGGAACCGAAGAGGAAGCTGAAAAAAATAAGATAAGTATGAAAGCCTTGAACCGGATGCGGAACAACCTTCCCTTGAAAAGGAAACCAAAGACTCTTCTCTCCCTTCGGGGTCCGACAGTAGAAATAATTGATGTATTTTACTTTTCCTTTGTAATTATGCCAAAAATTCTTTATAAAGCTTAGAATTTCATGTAATGAAAGAAATCTTTTACTTAAATCTTGTGCAAAAAATATTCTTTTTATTTATCTGATAAAGTTCGGAAATTCTTTTTACATCCGATAACTTTAATTCATTCATACTTTCCGAGATCTACCCTTTGACTATGAGGGTTTCATAAAAGTGGGCCCTTATGTTTACAGTGCTCTTGAAGACGACGTGTCCTGTTCATTCTGGCACAAGCATTTGAAGTTTAATTAACTTGAAAATGAAAAATAAATTAACTTATCAGTTGGATAAGAAATAAGATAACAACAAAAAAGAACTTTGATTTATTCTTTCTGTTCTCAAAAGTACATTAACAATAATTTTCTTAAGTAAAGAAAGCTGCACATACATGTGGCTAACTTTGTACAACTTATTTCTATGGGTCTGATCATGTAGTCCTTGGTCTGGATAAAATTTTGCCCCCTATTCTAACAGTACCCGGTCTTTGTGACACTTTTAGTACTCTACTATATAAACGTTCCCCCAGTGTTCAGGTGCTAAGTATGTGAATTCAAACACTGGAGATCTTGTTATTGTTGATGATCCTTTATCGTAGTATGATTTGCGTTGCTGCCTCATTAAAAAACCTTGCCAGAAAAATTCAATTGGGACAAAAATTGATCAAAGGGAATAAGAGGGCAGCACATACTTTCACAATTAACAAGGATCTTCAGCATTAATACCTTTTGAGGTGAGTTACATTCCAATTGCTTGGCAATTTAACCCCATCTTGATTCTCCAATTGATATGAATCTTTACCGGTTATAGCTTAAACCTGTTAAGGTCCTTCCCACGCTAGTCCCAGCTTCTTGGCATTAACTTCTCGAGTATTTTGAGTTACTTTTCTCAAAACCAAGTCTCCGACTTTAAAATATCAAAGATTTTCTCTTTGATTGTACTATCTTTACATTCTTTGCTTTTGTACCACCATTCTTACAAACGCCATATTTCTGTGGTCTTCGAGCATATCCAACTTAATCAGCATTGCTTTATTATTCTTCTCCTTGTTTTCCCGAGAATACCTTATGGCCAGTTCTCCAATTTCTACTGGGATCAAAGCTTTTGCACCATTATAAGTGAAAATGGCTAGTGCTCGATTTCTCCATTGTTCGATATGCCCATAACACACCCGGTAGCTCATATGGCTAATTTCCTTTAGCATCTTCTAACTTCTTTTTGAGATTTTGAATTATTATATTGTTGGTCGATTCTGCTTGTCCGCTAGCAGTTTGATGGTACAGAGAAGATGTAATTCGTTTTATCTTCAATCCTTCCAAAAAACTGTGACTTTGAAATCTATAAATTGCGGCCTATTGTTACAAGCAGTTTCTTTTGGTACTCCAAGCCGACAGATTATGTGATCCCATATGAAACCAATCATTTCTCGCTCTCTAATCTTTTTAGGAGCACCTTCTTCAATCCAATAGTGAAATAGTCAGTCAAAACCAAAAGAAAAACCTGCCTGGGACATTGTGGTAAGGAACAAACTATGTCCATCCCCCATTTTATGAAGGGCCATGGTGACACCACCGAATGCAGAACTTCAGCCAGTTGATGCACTAACTATGCATGACACTAACATTTATCATATTTTGTACAAACACCTTCACTTCTTGCTCCATCCGAGGTAATAACAACCAACCCTAATCAATTTGAGAACACATGAGCCTGCACTAGAGTGGTTCCTGCAAACTCTTTTGTGAACCTCCCTCATCACGATGTCAGCCTTTAATGTCCTTAAACACCGAACCAATTGTCCTTAGAAAGACCTCTTGTACAATTGACCGTTAACAAAATAATAACGAGCAACTATAGTACGTAGTGCCTAGGATGATTTTGGCTTCAAGAAATTTACCATGCCTTAAATACTCAATAAACCCATTTCTCCAATCCCAAATTAGGCTGGTTGAGTTAACCTCACAATATCCGTCCACGTCAATACCGAATGCAGCAGTTGAATGACTACACTGAAATCAACCCTTTTAATTTTCGTGGACGAACCCAAATTGGCCAATGCATTTGCCTCCACGTTTTCTTGTCTCAGAATGTGGATGATCGACCATTCCCTGAACCGGGAAAGTGGTACTTGAACCTTATTCAAGTACTGTTGCATGTGCTCCTCCTTGGTGTTGAAAATTCCATACACCTGATTCTACCAGCTAGGAGTCACACTTTATTTCAATTACCTCGGAGCCTAGTCCTCGAGATAATTCAAGTCTTACAACCAAAGCCTAGTACTCGGCTTCATTATTAGTTAACTGTACAGTTCGAATGGCCTGTCTCGGGATTTCTCCCAAAGGAGTGATTAATACTATCTCAAGACCAGACCCTTTTACGTTAGAAGCTCCATCTGTAAACAAGGTCCAAACACATGATACAAACCCCGATACCTGCACTGCTTCTTTAGCAGCTAAAGTCATCAATCCCGAACTAAAGTCAGCCACAAAGTCGGCCAAAACCTGTGAATTAGCAGTCTTGTGTTTTTATTTAATGTCGAATTCATTAACTTCGAATGCCCATTTAGTCGATCGACCCGATAATTTAGGTTTATGAAGGACATTCCTCAAGGGAAAGGTTGTCACAACGGCTATGGGATGATATTGAAAATAAGGCCTAAGTTTTTGAGAGGCAACTACGAGAGCAAGGGCAAAATTTTCAAGGCGAGGATAACGTGTCTCAGCTCCTGATAAAACTTTACTAACATAATAAACAGGAGATTTTTTACCTTCCTCCTCCCGAACTAGGACAACACTTGTTCTACTTTTGAACTGCTAGATAAATTAACAATTGCTCACCTTCCATCAGTTTTGAAAAATGGAGGTATAAACAAGTAATTTTTTAGGTCTTTCAATGCTTGCTGGCATTCTGGAGTCCACATGAAATCGTTCTTCTTTGTTAAAAGTGAGAAGAAATGATGGCATTTCTCAGAGGATCTTGATATAAACCTACTTAGGGTTTCCAACCTTTCGGTCAACCTTTACAACTCCTTCACAGTTGTTAATTGATCTGAGATATCCTCGATGGATTTGATCTTATCGGGGTTTACTTCGATTCCTCTTTGAGAGACCAGAAACCCCAAGAAATTTCCGGAACCAACTCCGAAAGCGCATTTTTCTAAATTGAGCTTCATGTTGTACTTTATCAGAATGTCAAACATCTCTTGTACATGATTCAAATGATCACCTGCACTAAGAGACTTGACCAACATATCATCAATATACACCTCCATTGTTTTACCAATTTATTGCTCCAACATTTTATTAACTAGCCTATAGTAAGTGGTTCCAGCATTTTAATCCCGAAAGGCATAACATTATAGCAGTACGTGCCAAACTTTGTGATAAACGAAGTTTTTTCTTGATCTTTCGGGTGCATCCTAATTTGATTATACTCGGAATATGCGTCAAGAAAGCTCATTAACTTATGCCTGGTCGTAGCACCGATCATCTGATCAATGTTTGGCAATGGGAAAGAGACCTTAGGGCATGACTTATTCAAATTTTTATAATCTAAACACATTCTAAATTTATTATTCCTTTTAGGTACTACTACTACGTTAGCTAACCAACCGGGGTAATTTACCTCACGAATTGAATTTATATTCAGTAACTAGGTTACCTCTTCTTTGACAACCCTGTTTCTAACCTCTGCTATCTATCGTTTCTTCTACCTTATCGGAGGGAAGTTAGGATCCATACTCAGCTTATCGGCAGCCACTTCCAATAGAATACCTGCCATATATGAATGCAACCATGCAAAACAATCGACGATAGCTTTTAGAAAATCCATAATTTTTAATATGAGTTCGGGACTCAATCCTGTTCTTAAATGGAATTTCCTTTCTAAGAACTCCGTGAACAAGGCCACTTATTCGAGCTCTTTGGAGGTTGATTTTGTCGCATCCATTTCCTTTGGTACATGAAAAGATCTCGGTACCTTATAAAAATCCGATGACTCCTCTTCTCAATTATCTTCAATCGGGGTGGAAGAGGGAATTGACTCCTATAATTGCCATTTGCTTATTTCTTTTCCCTTGCTATTGGACAAGGTCACTGCTTTCATCTCTCTTGCAGCAAGTTGATCTCTTCAGATATGCTTGACTCCCTCTGGCGTGGGAAATTTCAGCAATTTATGATAAGTTGACAACACAACCTTCATTTAATGTATCTAAGGCCTTCCAAGGATCACATTGTATCCCATGTTGCCATATACTACTTCGAATAGTGTAGTCTTTGTTACGCCTTCCGCATGAGTGGGCAGTAGAATCTCTCCCCGGGTCGTTACACTTGTTAAGTTGAACCCGGCCAGAAGCTTTGTTGTTGGAAACTATATTGCTGGTTAACTTTTCTTGCTCTAAAACTCTCCATTGTATGATATTAGCTGATGTAACGACCCGGTCCGTCGTTACACAGTATACACATCTATTCCTTTATTTCTATCTTGTAGTAGCTCGGTTAGACTGTTCATGAAGTGTTGGGGTTGGTTGGTTCGGGTTCGGAGTGAAAATAGAGTGGATTGAGACACTTAGTCTCTAACAAGAGCTTTAGAGTTGGAAAAGTCAACCCGGAGTTGACTTATTGGTAAACGACCTTGGAATGCGGATTTTATGGTTCACATAGATTCGTTAGGTGATTTGGGACTTAGGAGTGTGTTCAGAATATTTTTAGAATGCCCGGTGTAGAATTAGGCTTGAATTGGCGAAGTTAGTATTTTGGCGAATTCCGGTTGATAGGCGAGATTTTGATCCGAGGGTCGGAATGGGATTTCGAGAGTTTTTGTAGCTGCGTTAGGTCGTTTTGGGCTTGCCCGCAAAATTTCAAGTCATTCGGAGACGGTTTGGTTGGGTTTTTGATCAAATGCGTGTTTCAGAAGTTTTTGGAAATCATAGGCTTGAATTGGATGAGAATTTATGGTTTTGATGTTGTTTTTGGTGTTTTAATGGCTCGACTAAGTTTTAATAACCATATTTGTTATGTTGGTATGTTTGGTTGGGGTCTCGAGGGGCTCGGGTTTGATTTCGGGCGTTAAACGGAGGAATTGGAACTTGAAATGCAGCTGAAGCTGCTACTGCTGGTGCGATTGCACCTGCGATGCTTGGGCCGCAGGTGAGGTCATCGCAGGCGTGAATATGAAGGCGCATGGGCGGATTTCGTCGCAAGGGCGGAAGGAATATCACACCTGCGAGGTCGCAGGTGCGGGAGATGGGGTCGCAGGCGCGGGCTCTGGGTGTTAAGTGAAGGACCGCTGGTGCGGTCAATGTGTCGCCCCTGCGGACCCGCCGTTGCGGTAAAGAGATCGAAGGCGCGAAGCCTAGGCATTTAAGTGTGTTCCGCAGGTGTGGTTAAAATGTCGCGCCTGCGGAGTCGCAGGTGCGAGAAAAATACCGCTGTTGCAAAAATGCCTGGGCAGAACTATAAAAGGCAGCCTTCGCGANTTCAAGGAGGTAAGTTTCTTGGACTCAAAACTCGTTATATTGTGCATTAAGAACGATTTTAGGTTGAAATAATGGGTAAAAACAGTAGAAAAATGGTGGTTAGGACTTGGGTTTAAGAGAGGAAGAATTTGGGAATTGGAGGACCATTTGAGGTCCGATTTTTGTGTTCTTGGTATGGTTAGACTCGGGAAAAGACAAGGAACCTAATGTTGTGAAATTTTTTGATCTTCGAGACGTGGGCCCGAGGGTCGGGTTTTGACCGAATTCGGAATTTTGGTATTTTTGCTAAATTCTGATTTGGGGATTTTCCTTAGCACATTGTGACGCTATGTAATTGATTATTGATAGATTTGGAGCATTTGGAGACCGATTCTCGAGGAAAGGGCCAGGCGGAGTAGAGTTGAGCCGGTTTCGAGGTAGGTAACGGCTTCAACCTTGGAACTGAGGGGTTCAAAACCTTAATGTACATGCTAATTGATGATAGTTACTATGATACACTCGCCAAGTGACGGACATATGAGTGTTGGTTGAATTATTGTGGCCCGGCTTATCCCCA
>ML270856.1:0-13109 GCA_005239495.1 Nicotiana undulata | reverse complement strand
GGGGGGGGAGGGGGTGGTGTTCTTGGTAGTTTGGGGAACACCGAGATAAAAGGGATGCTTAGAAGCTTTTTAATTTGATAAAATTAGAAATAAAAAATATTACTATTATTTTGAGACGTGGCACTAAAATATGGATTTTGAAAAAAATATTTACGCGCTCATTTTTCTTGGTAAGAACACGCGATTCACGTAGCAAAATAGGTGTGTATTAGACACACTTTGAAAAGGTTGAGTGTGTCAGATAATTTTTGTGGTCAGAAAGTGTGTAATAGCGATTTGGTCCATAGTTAGGGGTAGCATATGTATTTTGTCATGGTATTATTTCCTCATTATATTGGAATATTTTATAAGAGAATACATTAAAAAGCTATAAGTGTCATCTATATTAATAATTTTCTAGAATAAAAAGCATACCGATCTATCTGTAAACTAATCTGGAATACATCCGAATTGGTCTCGCAAGTATTTCAACAGTGGAACAATCAACTACTTGGTGAAAGTTTAAACGAACAACATCATTATTTACAATACGATAAAAGATGAAAATAATAATAATTTTATATCTTGTATACATCAAAATTAAGAGAACTTCTTAATTTTGCTTTCTTAGTGATGTAATTTACTACTTCAAACAAAGAGAATAATAGACACTAAAACAAATATGAACATGATATAAATTGTAGTAATTCAATATAGTAGTTATAATATTTTATTATAATCGGTATCAATTAATGTTAGCCGGTGATAAAGTAATAAACATTTGATAGAATTCTATATAAAATATATAGATTTTTATGTTTTCCTCCGTTCAAGTAGATTATGGGGTCCACGTGTATCAAGATGACATCGTTTTGAATTTAAGAAATGCAAATATGGAGTTTTTATGAAATAACACATATGCCCTTGGTCAACCATCTTTCCTTTTCTATATTATAACTAGATGAGGAAAGTCCGTAATGGGCCCAATATTGTAATCTTAAAATTGTTGTTTGTTGTTACTTAGTTAATTTTTTGATAAATAAATCGATCAGTGTAATATCCATTTAATAACTGATAGAGAATAATATTGTGATCACATTTATAATTAATTTATTTTATACAAAAATTAAACTATAAATTATAACAAGCTTAAGTTGCTCCAATGAACATAAAATGACTATGTGCTATAATACTCATTTTAATATTCATGTCAAATATAAACATCAAATTGAAAATTTAATTTGAATGGTATTATTTTCCCATTGTATTTGAATATTTAATAAGAGATTACATTAAAGTTACAAGTGTAATTTATATTAGCAAATTTTCTAGAATAAAAAGCTTACCAATCTATTTGTAAACTGATTTTGAATACATCCAAACTGGTCTTGCAAGTGCTTCAACAGTGGTAACAATCATCTACTTCATGAAAGTTAAAACGAACAACATTATTCTTTACAATACGATAAAAGTTGAAAAAAACTTATGATTTTACTTTATGTCTTGTATATAACAAAATCAAGAGAAATTTTGGTATATATACAAAGAGAACTTCCAACTTGTATCCATAAAGATGTAATTTACTACTTCAAACAAAGAGAACAAACTATATTAAACAAATATTAACATGATATTAATGGTAGTAATTCAATATAGTAGTTCAAATTATATTTTATTATAACTCTTTAAAATGATGTTAACTGGTGATAAGATAATAAATATCTAATCGAAGTCTATATAAATTATAGGGGTTTTAATTCTTTTCTTAATTAAGGAGATAAGAGAAATATTTTTATTTTTTATGTAGATTTATTATATGTTATTTTTTATAATGAAATAATATAAAAATTATAACAAATAATATTTTAAGTCAATTTATAGATAGTTGAAAACTTATCATGAAGAATGGAGTTCAAACCATATGAATTAAATTTTCACATCAATTAAGCATATAAGAGATAGCCTCATAGATCAGGAGAACATAATCTCATCACTTAAATTAATTTTTAAGATTTAACAAACTATACTTTTTAAAATTACTTTTGAATATAAAACTTTATAGTTTGAAATCGCATTCAAATAGTGTGAATACATGAAAACCTTTTAATTTTATTTTTTAAATTGTGTTAAAATAGTATGTATAAATATAAAAATCTTGTAAATATTTATCGATACTTCTTTTTGTTACTTTATTATTTAAAAATTAAATTTACTTTTTCTGTGAAAACTTTTAGTTGAATAAAATAAAAATTAATAATTTTACCAAATGAGAAAAAAATGTTCGAAATGAGTATTTGCATGGAGTAACTCCCTCCAAAAGTAGTCTTTTATTTGAACTTTTAAATGAATGTTGTGGTTAATGAAATATAGGGTGCACGTATATCAAGGAGGACACAATTTGCATTTAATGAATGGAAACAATGCAAGATTTTTTTTTTGAAATGACATATATACCCTTGGTCTACCAACTTCTCATTTCTATATAAATAATAGAAAATTTGTAAATGTAATTGTAATGAAAATATAAATGTAAATAAATGTAATGTAGTATGTAATATGTAATATAAATAGAAAAATATATAAAAATTAATCTTATAAACACAGTGTAATTTTTGGCTAGAGGGGTTCGACTAAAACCCACTTAAACCTACCTAGCTCCGCTCCTAACAGAAGATGGTCCTAATGTGATACCTCGTATAAATTATAGTAGTTAGTAAGAAAAAAAAAGTTAAAGGTACTAAACACTTATGTTGTTCGAATTCAGAAATGTATTCGCATTCTCGAATTCTTTAAATATACATTAAAAATGAATTAAAAAAATTGATATACACTTAGTGGTATTTTTAAAGAATAATTGTATTGGATAAATAGAAGAACCCATAACCGCACTTAGGGGTGTTCATAAAACTCGAAAAATCGAACCAAACCGAAAACCAAACCAAACCGACCAAAAAAATCGATACTTTTTGGTTTGGTTTTAGTTCTGAATTTTAAAAACCGATCAAATTTGGTTTGGTTTTGGTTTTAATCAAAAAGTATCGAACCAAACCGACTATAGGAGTAGTTATTTCAAATTTATTATTACACTTATATATATGTATATTTTTATACAAAGTTTCAGAAATTTTATGGTGAATGTTAATCGTTTGCACTTCTAGTACAGTTCGTTACCTTTATATTCTAGTTTGATTGGTAGTTTTCTTTTGTTAAGTGTAAAAATTCATTTCAAGTTAAAAAAAAATATTTTTAATTGAGTCCTTAAATTATTCATCACTATTTGATTCAATTATCATCAATATATTTTAGTAAATAATAGATTTCTCAAAGGGCAATTGATTTGATAGTGTCACGTTGAAAATGTGGTCGCCGGAATATGTGTTTGGTAGTGTATGTCTTATATTTAAGAAAAAACTGACAAATCCGAAAAAATCAAAAAACCGACATAAACCGAATCGAAAAAACCGACATTGGTTTGGTTTTGTTCTAATATTTAAAAAACTAACTTACTTGATTTGATTTATTTTTAGAGAAAAACCGATCCAAACCGAACCATTAACGCCCTAACCGCACCCACAACATGATGTGATACAAAAGTTGGTAAAAGATTTATAATATAAAGTGAATAAAAGTAATGATGACATGAAGTCGGGCCCCTTGATTTTATTCTGCATTTTCCATAAAATGTTCATAGAATACCAGGGAGTCTTAAACTGAAAGTGCTTAATAAAGTATATATATAAAAAGTCCTGGTTCAATAATTCTTTTATTGAAAAAAAAACAAACAAGTGATGCACTGACTATATTTTGCCAAAAGTTTTTGGATTTTTTTTTCTGTTTCATTTCGTCTTTATCCTCAACAGAATTTAATCTTTTTATTATTAAAGAAAACGACCCACGTCTCTATTTTTGAAATAATATTTCGTATTTATTACATCCGAGAACAAGAAAAGATGGAAAAAGAAGAAATGGAACAATAATAAACGAATTTACACGTGTGGGAAGCTCGTGTGAAAACAAGAGAAAAGACAAGCTAAATATATAAAATTCGCATTTGCTATTGACTCGTCTCGTTTGAGTTTTTTCGAAGATAAATGACAAGTCTTTTATGGTTGAACTAGACTAGATTTCGAGAAAAAATAGTGGATGAAATACAATTTTCTTTATTTGTCATATGTCGATGGTATTCCAAATTGTCTATGTTAAGAAATTAAATAAAAATAATTTTTTTAATAACATAATCAGCAGCCGCTATTCTTCGGGTGTGCAAAGGGTACTCGTCCACTTCAGTAGGCATAACACTATATCATGTAGGAATGTCAAATAGACGGATTGGATTATATTTGAGCGAGTTAAAATTGACGGAATTATTAAACGAGACAGATTATAACTCGTCCAATATTTGCTTTGATAATGTTTGGACGGTTCAATTTGGACTTGATGATAGGTTACATTTGTATTTTCTATTATTACTATATGTGTTATGCTACTGTGGCATGTAATAATACTTTAACTGTAAAGTTGTAATACTATATAATTCTCCTATAATTGGTCTTTGGTCTTTGGCTAGCTCGTGCTATTTTTACGAAAATTGATGTTGGCCGGTAATTGAACAAACTCTTGAAATATGTAAAACCAACGCACGAAGATGATCGCAATTAACAAAAGAAAAGTATACATGTCTCATATACAATTTTATCACTAAATTATAGTAGTTAATTATTACAAATTCTCATCTTAATTCATGACTTAACCATGATAAATTAATATAATTTGATGTAAACATCAGTTGCTGATAATAAGTCACAATAATTTCTTAGATATTATCAGCGGCGAAGCCACATTGAACCAAGGGATATCAAGTTGTTAGGGGTTGTCCTGATTTTCTTACCATATTTGATTTTCCTATCTCTTGAAGGAAAAGATAATATATTTACCATAATTGGGTTTCATTTTTGTAGAAAAAAATTATAATTCTTTCATGTTTGGCTAGTCATTTTTCTTGTGGGAAAATATTTGGACTTCTATAAATTGAGGATCCTTCCTTCTCATTCAGTAGCATCCACAATGTAGTCATATGGGGTTTGAGAGTCGTGTTTAGGGGGAGAACTTTACGGGACAAGTGTTAGTGTGCACTTGTGAACCACGTTAATGTTTGAGTCTCTTTTTTGATATATTTCTCTTTATTGTTTGATTTTTCGTCGTTCAAGTTTTGCGTTACTAGCTCCCGCATGACATCTGATTTTCTGCGATCATAACACAAGCGACACCACTTTACTGAAAAATTACACTATATTACTAGATCAATTTTTTTTTTTAATGTATATTTACCATACATTGATTCCCCGACTTTTCGATGTATCTAATTATTTATATTTTGACATTCCTTAATGAAAATTTTAGCTCCGTCACCAGAAAGATAACACTTCCCTTCCACTTGATCTATATCTTTCTTAACCCTTCGTTAGCATACAGGTGATTACCATGATAAATTAGTATGATTTAATTAACGGGTATTAATAATTTTTAAACATACAAGTCACAATACTAGATATTTGCACATAGCTAAAAGGTGTACCAAATACAATTCCATCTATTACATAAAATATTCTACAGATGAGAGAAAATACAACAAGCAACACAGTTAACTCCCAAAAATAAATTTATCTGCTCCAAAAAATTGCAAGCAGGAAAAAGGACTGGACTTGCCTTACAGTTCAATGCCAATTATATTGAAGTCCAATCCCAATATACATCACTACCCACCCCAGGGGCAACTGCACAAATAGCAATTATCACGGATGCTATTTAAAGATTAGTCAATACTTATTTTGTCCTTAAATTTTAAACTAAAAATCTTTTTCCTGAGAAATTCAGAACATTTTTGTCTTGAGAAATTGAACTGGAAAATTGAAATTCAGGACGTACTGACTAATTCCTAAATAACAGCGTTTTAAAGTGGCTACCTAGAGTCATTTCTACCCCACCCTTCTGTTTTTTTTTTTTTTTTTTTTTTTGCTAATAGGATTCTTGATTACCTCTATGACTTCCAAAGGATAAGCAAATTGTTCAAATTTTTTTCCTTATAGTGGAGAAAAAATTAGTATTCTTTTCTGTTACATCAATTTGATTCAAAATAAGTTCCCCTTTGGAAAATTAAGAAGATATTATCTCTTTCCAAATCTGGTGCTAATAAGCTCTTTTAATATAAATTAGCATTGAAATATTTGTATACTCCGTTAAATTAGAAGTATACTCTTTTGTATTTAAGAATATGCAAGAGAGTAGTAAAAATGGCATGGCACGACCATTTTTAGGAGTGGTTATTGAAAAATAGCCGATGTTTGTTAAGTCATTGAAAAATAATAGTATTAATGCGAAGATAAAATGTCACGATCCCAAATCCTAACGAGTCGTGATGGCGCCTATCGTGGAACTAGGCTAGCCAACACTCATAATTTTCACATTTTTCTTTTCAAATATCTCAATTTATTTTCAGCAATTCATAACACGCATATAAATTTCGAAATCTTTAAACAAAATAATTAAGCTAACAATCTACAACCGTCCCCAAGACCCAGAGTCAACATGTCATGAGCATCTACGAAATAAACTAACTATGCTACTGTCATAGACAAAGTCTAGGAATAAAATACTAATACCCCTAAAATTCTTCCGTGACACCAAGCAACCTTGAATATCAGCAGTCGATCCAACAAGAGAGCGTCGTAACACCATTAAGCACCCTTATTCAGACACATTACCTTAAACACATTGTCCTTAATGAATGTATACTCTCATCCAGCCACCCAATAGTGGTATCCTTTACCTAATCATCTGAAACTGCCAGGTCTGACCTTCCTTCCAGAACTGAACCGTGACCTCACATATGTCACTCTCCACTATACACAAAATACCGCATACGCCATGCAATCCTATGATAAATATGAGACTTCATGCTCCCTTCCTGGCCACAAACAACTACGTACCCAACTAGCCAAGAACTTTCCATTTGATCCCATCTAGAAGCAAATTCATTATACATCACATGGCCCTCACGCCAGTAGAAATATACATCTCTAACCGTGGTAGAAACCATCAAGAACTCCCGAATCACATTTTTACAACACCAAACCGCCAGGACTGAATTCTTCTAACTCAACCAAGCTACGCATGCCACCAAATTCTAAGAGAATTGCTAAGAAACACCTGTAACAACTCATTACCTTATAAACACCCAAAGAACTAACCATAGCCCTTGTCATGCCGATCCGACGTACTACCAAGTTGTCCTATTTATCCAAGTTCCTTCTGACTTACCTTCACTTCTTCTTGCCATAATACTGCAATTCTCAATCCCGACTCACCACACGAAACCCGAGCATAAAAATATACCGTCTAAGGCTCATAAGCCGCTGAATACTCCCTCAATTATCCCCAAATGCACCACATTAGAAATACTTACCCTGAAGAGACTTCCTGCGAATTTAAAGTCATTACCTTCACTTTTCTGATACTGATGGATAGAATCCATGATAATGCAAATACACCACAAGCCTTGACACCTTCCCCGTAAATCTCAGTTCTAGCCCTTCTCACACCTTGAAGATCCTCGATCGCTACATATAACCTTGAATTCGTATGAACCATTCTCGAACGCCATTTACTCTACGCAATTTCAATTACACTAACCAAGTAAACAAACAACCTGACCCCGCTTGCAATCCACATATTAGGAAAGTAATCCACACCCTTGAAGCAACAAGCACACTCATACATTGCACACTCTACACTTAACAGTACACCTCCATCATTCAATGAATTCCATTATCCGTAAAGTACATTACAACTTGTATCGAAGAAATTTCTGTCACTCGAGTCATTTCCAGACTCCACCTCTGCAGGTCAAAACTGATTCACCAACATACCTCGAACCGAAACCAATACAACACATAATCGTGTAATCAACTTATCATTAGCAAACTCCCCCACTTGGCTCAAAGCCAAAGATCAAGACAAACAATAACTCACGATGCCCATACACTATTACTGCCACCATACTGTGGTGAGGTTCAACTAAATCCTCCATAAACTTATATGACCCAAACCATCTAAACTCAAATCAGATGTAAATCTCGCATCTACCATTGTAATGTCCATGCCAACTCCCACAAGTGATCTAAACTCAAATTATAACATACATCATTTACTGGTAGGAGAGAACTTACTACAAATCAACGTAAGGATCACACATCTCAGGACAACCCGCAGAAGATACCCCTGTTTGCTTAGACTCAAACTGATATCTCTCTATACACTTCCGAAGATCATAGCTATTACGCAATCGCTTTACCCTCCTACATTAGAACACAACTAATGCCTGCCCTCGAGACATCACAATAAGCGGTATAAGAACCTGAAGCTGAAGGCAATACTAACACTGGGGCTATGGTCAAGGAATTCTTGAGCTTCTGGAAGCTCTACTCACACTCGTCTAACCACATAGATACCTTCACTGGACACCACGTGTCCCAAGAATGCTACTGAACTGAGCCAACAATTCACACTTGGAGAACTTCGCACAAAGCTCCTCCTCCCTATATCCTTTTAATACCATCATCAAATGCCGAGTATGCTATCCCTGGATACGAGAGCACGACAGGATACCATCAATAAATATAATAACAAAGGAGTTATAATACGGCTGGAATACACCATTAATCAAATACATGAACGTTGCTGGGGCATCGGTCGTCCCAAACGACATCACCATGATCTCAGAACACAACAGAAAGATCTGCTTCACTCCACATCTACACAACATGAGAGGCCTTCCAATACACACACAACTCGAGGCCATATTCTAACTTAAGACTGAGGTCAATTACTCAATGATTCTTGCTACATCTCCCGCTAATCCATTCTTGTCACAATCAAACAACCTGCACACATCTAACTGTTAATCACACTCACCACGTAGTCATCTAGTCACAAAGTTCCATCAATAAGGACACAAACGGACATATAAGTCCCCAAATATGTGTGTTCACACAAAACGAAATCTCATCACTTAAGTCACAGACAGAATCCGGCCTCAAGTACTCCAGGCTGGCCCAGTATCAACATGCTAAAAACCACATCTCATCCATGGAAGTCACAAGACGACGACGCACAAATGATACCAAGCGCTCACGTGCGCATTCGAATACATGAAAGGAATTCAAAGAGTTACGCTTTTGGATGAATAAAATGGATTCGCAAGACAAGAATTCAAGAATGTGGAATGTTTCCTAAGAGTTCTGTAGCCTCTCGAAGATAAGTACAGACGTCTCTGTACCGATCCGCAAGAATCTACTGAACCTGCTCATGACCGTTGAGTCCTATGTAACCTAGAGCTCTGATACCAACTTGTCACGACCCTAAATCCTAACGAGTCGTGATGGCGCTTATCGTGGAACTAGGCTAGCCAACACTCATAATTTTCACATTTTTCTTTTCAAATATCTCAATTTATTTTCAGCAATTCATAACACGTATATAAATTTCAAAATCTTTAAACAAAACAATTAAGCTAACAGTCTACAACCGTCCCCAAGACCCGGACTCAACATGTCATGAGCATCTACGAAATAAACTAACTCTTTTACTTTCATAGACAAAGTCTAGGAATAAAATACTAATACTAAATAAAGAAGGGAAATTGAGAAGCTGCGGACGCTGGGCAGCTACCTCGACATCCCAAAGCTGATGATGAATGAAACTCGGATGACTACTGCTCCGAACCAGTATCTGGATCTGCATACAAGGGTGCAGGGAGTAATGATGAGTACGCCAACTCAATAGTAATACAGTATGAGAAATACGAAACACACAATACAGATACACCAATTCACAAAAATAGTAAAACACCAAGTCACCATAAAGTATTCACCAAATACATAAGTTCGAAAACCAATTTCCAGAAATCCTTTGAAACAAGTATAATTTCAATATATCTCAGTAAAACTCTCAGTAAAAATCAGTTTGAAAAATGAAATGAATCGTAGTCAAAAACTATGTAAAATTTTCATAAATCTGCCCCTCGGGCCATAATCATTTCTCATAACAATTTCCCTCAGCACCTCACCATCACTCAGTATCAGCTCATCAGGCAACCTCACAGTCACTCAGTATCAGCCCATCAGGCAACCTCACAATCACTCAGTATCATCCCCGCGGGCAACATCACTCAGTAGGTACCTGCGCTCATTGGGGGTGTGTACAAACTCCGGAGGGGCTCCTACAGCCCAAGCGCTATAAACAAGCCACATCATGGCATAAATCACTCACAATATTGGCCATCAGCCTCTCTCATATCATAACATTCTCACAACATTGGCCTCAGCCACACTCATTCATAACACTCTCAACATGCCACTCGGGCCATGAATAAAACGGGGTTCTCGACCCAAAAATAGTATTTCATTTCAAGAAATAGTAATATCATCAAATAAAGAGTGTCAACAATTTCACAAGAAAGACTGAGTGAAAATCATAGTTTCAAAATAGTGAGAATATCAGTGAAACATCCCCCAAGGGGTTAAAACAGATCGACACTAGGCCCCAAACATGGCTTACAGCCCAAGTATATCAAATCATAATAGTACTATTGGAAATAAGCTTTTAAAAGCCGTTTCACAACTCAATAGTTGCCTAAAAAGGGATATATTCCCAAATTCCCGATTTGTGAAATCCAAAACCCGTGAAAGGGTGCAAAGTCCGGGGTTTCATACCCTCAGGACAGGATTTAAAGACATTACTTACCTCAAACTAGCTCGAAAACTACTCCGCAATACGCTCGCCTCTCGAATCAACTTCCGAGTGCTCCAAATCTATAAAGATCATATTTTTATCATCAAACTATGCTAAGGGAATGAATTCCAATTGAAAAATACTAATTTTTGCACAAAACCCGAAATTAGCCAAAACCCGACCCCTAGGCCCGCGTCTCGGAACTCGACAAACTTTATACCAAAATGATCTTCATCATCTCACGAGTCCGTACATATAAATAACTCTGAAATCGGAGTCCGATTGACCCCTCAAATCACCTCTAAAAGATCTCTTAAACTCAAGCTCTAATCACTCAATTTCACTTTGAAATCATCAATCAAATCCCAAAACCGAAGAGGTGATTCATGAAATATAAGCAAAAAACGAGTAGAGAACACTTACCCCAATCCATATGGTGAAAATCGCCTATAAAATCGCTCAAATCCGAGCTCCCCAACTCAAGATATGACCGAAAGAACAAACCCTTATTTTGTATATTTTTCTCCAGCTATTCTGCCTCGATTCTCATATCAAACAATCCCGAAACTCGCGTTTTATACTTCCAATGGATTCCTTGTGAAATTCTAATAAATTTAGGCATTTGAATCACTCAATTTAGGATATAGGTAGGTTTTAAGATTTGCAAATAGTGCAGATTTTTAATACGCCGTCAGTGGCAATTTCGTAATTAACCTGAAAAATCTGGCAACCTTGGTAAAATGGCCATAAAATCCTCATACGATGTCCAAATTCGATGATTCTTTTAGCTGCGGGTCCATAATTACGATACGGATCTAATGCTTCGTTGAAAACAGTAATCGAAGCTCATTTGTTCAATATGATATCATTTATGCTTGAAGAAACGACGTTGAAGCATAAGAAAAACGAGCACAACGCAGCCCAAACCTATCCAAAACTCACCTGAGCTCCTCGGGACCCCATACGAACATTCTAACAAGTCCCATTACATAACTCGAATTTAGTCGAACCTTCGGAACACCCAAACCAGATCTACGTCGAATTCAAGCCTAAGAACTTTTAAATTTCCAACTTTCGCCAATTCAAGCCTAATTCTACACCGGACATCACAAAAACATTCCGAACACACTCCTAAGTCCCAAATCAGCTAACAAAGCTATTCGAGTTATAAAATCCGCATTCCGAGATCGTTTACCAATAAGTCAACTCTCAGTTGACTTTTCCCACTTTAAGGCTATTTTTAAAGACTAAATGACTAAATTGTCACTACAATCATTCTGAACCCGAGCCAACCAACTCTAACACATCATAAACAGTAATACCAACCTATGACAAGGCAATAACAACAATAATAATGCAAATTCTACGGAACGACCGACCAGATCGTTACATAAAATTTGGATAAAAGTATCCTAGTTAAAACACGAAAGGTCCCGGCATAATATGTTGGATTATGAATCTATTGCATATAAACTTCCAATATATTAAATTTGAACTATAACACATTATGCAGAAATCTCATATGTAAAACGTTTGAACTCCAACATATTATACTAAAAATTTTACGTACTTTAAGAGTATTTTGTTAATATTTTATTTTCACATGAAAAATTGATTAAATTTCGATTATTTTTTAAACTATGGATAATTTTGGGATCTTTCAGAAATGACTATTGCTTGGAGGTTTATTGCTTTGCTGGGTGTAAATATAATTTAGCTAATTGCATTTTGTAGCTACTAATTGCTTGCTATTGGATATATGTCACTGTATTCGTATTTAATTCGAATATATTTGTTCTTATATATTTAACATTATATTCAATATTACATTTAGTTGTATTCAAACAATAAAAATACAGAAATATGGTGTATACCCCTCTATCCAATTTGGTTGTATAAAATATATTATGTATCATATCATATTATATTATAAGCATGAAAGATCAAAAATTGAATGTGAAAGACTAAAATAACCCTACAATCTTGTTGGTCATTTATGCCTTTAAAAGCTATATTAATAATACCTTCATTAATAAACAAAATATGCAAGCTACAAAAGTTAGTTTTGTAACGTTAAAGTTGACATGGAATTATCTAATAATTTATTAAGGTACATGTATCTAATTTTTCACTTTATAAAGTTAAACTCTTTAGACATAAAAAAACAAGATGAAATAAAATATCAGATAACGACAATAAAATGTTCTTGAATTATTTTCTTCAAAATTCGAGTTTTTCTCCTTAAATTTTTCCGATTTTGATTTCGCAGAAGTTTAGCGCTCAAACTTCTGAATTTTTAGCTGAAAATTTTGTTCTCAGTTTGGAGATCTGGAAAACTGGAG